>CAUYQG010124953.1:0-11324 GCA_963574415.1 Tarsius wallacei | reverse complement strand
AGTCTCACTCTGTCGCCCAGACTGGAGTGCAGTGGCTGCTCCTGGCCACTGCAGCCTCGACCTGCTGGTCTCCGGCGATCCTTCCACCTCAGCCTTCCGAGTAGCCGGAATTACAGGCATGCGCTACCAAGCCCGGCTGATTTTTTGATTTATTGCAGAGATGAGGTCTTGCCAAGTTGCCCAGGCGGGTCTTGAACCCGCAGGCTCAGCCCAGAAATACTCTTAAATGATACATTTTTTAATATAAGACTTTTCAGACTTTTTGGAATGCAAATGGAGTAACACCCCTGTGACTCCCTGTGACACCCTAACTTCTATAACCTTAGTTCTGTCCTAGCAAAATCTGCCTGCTTTCAAGAAGCCAAGGATTCTCTTGCAAGTTGGCAAGGGGGAGCAAGTAAGTGGGCTTCAGAGATGTCACCGGTGAGTTTTCAGCAATTCTAGAGTGCCTACTGATAGATAAAACTTTATGAAGCCAAGGACAGTTTATTCTGGTAGCCATGGCTGGTAAATTCTTGGACTGAGCAGAACAGCTGTCCTGCTGGAGCCCTCGGACTTCCACCACACTATGCCTCTATGGAAATGAAAGAATGTGCTCCTTTAATGATTGTATGTGGATGTTGCATATTAAGAGCAGCCCTGCCTCCATGTCTCCACTTACATTCTTTGCTCTGGACTAGTGTTTCAGAGGTACCTTCTCTTCTCTGGAGCTTGTCCGTTCTCAGAGGCCTCGTTTGCTTGTTTGTACTTCCTGTGAGATCATTCTCTCGTGTTAAGATGCCTGTGAATTAGCCCTCCTGGAAGGTCTGGGCTAGGGCTAATTAATTTTTTTTTTTTTTTTTTTGATTTGGAGTCTCACTCCATCGCCCAGACTGGAGTGCAGTGGCCGCTCCCGGCCACTGCAGCCTCTACCTGCTGGGCTCCGGCGATCCTTCCGCCTCAGCCTTCCAAGTAGCTGGAACTATAGGCGTGCGTTACCACGCCCAGCTAATTTTTTGATTTATTGTAGAGATAAGGTCTCGCCAAGTTGCCCAGGTGGGTCTCGAACCCGCGGGCTCAGGCAATCCACTCACCTCAGCCTCCCAAGGCACGGGATTACAGGCTGAGCCACCGAGCCCGGCTGGGGTAATTAATTTGTTTCTTTGATCTTGTACTCTGTCCTTCCTCTTTCCCCACCCACTCTTAACTCCTTGAAAGCATCTTGCTTATAGGAGGCTCTCAAAGCACTAAATAATGACTGGTTTCAATATGTACGGGGGATTATTTTGCATGGGATGTTTAAAGTAAGATGTTTTACTTGCTTGGTTGGGCTTTGCATTTTTTTGCCACTTTGTTTCCTGTACCCTGAACCTTCATGGGCCAAAGGCCAGAAGGGTTCTCTCCCACTGTTTTCAGACATCACCACTAACAGTTGCACCTAGTTTTGTTTGATGTCTGTCCTTTCTTCTCTCCAGAGTCGGGGGCTGCTGTCTGTGAATTCTTTTTGAAAGCTGCCTGTGGCAAAGGTAAGAGATTCCTGGCTTCCTGACATGCCTCCTGAGATGCCCTTCTACCTCCTTGTCCCCTAGCAGATTTGTAGGCTACCAGGTCTGCGACTTGCATCACTTTCTGCAGACTGTCCACAGATGAAGATGTGGTTTGGATAGGCTAGGGACCTGATGGAATGTTCTACCTGAAACCTAAAACACAAGACTGAACCTGGCTCTGAGGCTGCCTTGTCACTTCATGTCCCCTGTGGCTATTGAGCTGACTGGTGACATGGAGAGAGAAGTCCCCAGCTTGGAGGTATTTAGTGAGTGCCTGAGCCTGATGTTTGAACCCAGGCCTTTCTTATTGCACTATCTTTACAAGTTCACTGTCCTCTGTGGTATCTCATCAAAAGACCCCATGATAATGTGTCTTGTGAGGTCTTTTCACACTAACCAGGCCACAAGAGAGACTGTATGAGCCAGTCTGTTCACTAATTTATGATAAGTATAACTGGGCAGGACTTTACATGCCATGGTCTGGGCATTTTTCTCCCTGTAGGAAAATTTATTTACAAAACTATTTTTTTTTTTTAAGAGACAGAGCCTCACTCTGCTGCCCAGGCTGGAGTGCAGTGGCATGATCATAACTCAACTGCAGTCTCAAACTCCGGGAATCAAGCAATTCTCCTGCCTCAGCCTCACAAGTAGCTGGGACCACAGGCATGTACCACCACACCTGACTAAGTTTTCATTTTTTTTTTGAGTTGGAGTCTCACTCTGTTGCCCAGGCTGGAGTGCAGTGGCATGCTCATGGCCACTGCAGCCTCGACCTGCTGGGCTCAGGTGATCCTTCCACCTCAGCTTTCTAAGTACCTGGAACTACAGGCATGCACCACCACACCTGGCTAATTTTTTGGTTTATTGTGGAGATGAGGTCTCACCAAGTTGCCCAGGCTGGTCTCGAACCCATGGACTCAGACAATCCTTTCACCTCAGCCTCCCAAAGTGCTGGGATTTTAGGCGTGAGCCACTGCTCCCAGCCAGGTTTACATTTTTGTATAGATGGGGATCTCACTATGTTGCCCAGGCTGGTCTCGAATTCCTGGCCTCAAGCAATCCTTCCGCTTCTACCTCCCAAAGTGTTGGCATTACAGGTGTGAGCTCAGCTGGAAACCACATTTTAATCAAAAGCTTGATTAGAGAGTGTAGAATCAGAGCAAGGGGGTGGTTTCAATGGATAGTTTTTGTGAGTTTTGCTTCTGTAATGCAGTCATTTACCACTGAGGCAGTAGACCTTCCAGCAGAGCATTCAGGTCAACCTCACACTGTCGAGTGGAACATTATCCCCGCACTGGGCTCCTGGTCTCATTCCCACATCTTCACTCAGTAATTCTGCCATCTCCAGTGAGCACAGCCATCCTTAACAAAGGGCACTACAACTGTCTCTGTATTGACTAATATATTAACAGTAGCCATCAGCCACATGTGGTTATTCAAATTTAAGTTAATTAAAATCAAATAACATTTAAAATGCAGTTCCTCAGTCACACTAGTTATATTTCAGGTGTTTAGTAGCTACATAAGCCTGCCATATTGGACAGCAGAGATGTAGAACATTCTTTCACTGCAGAGAGTTCTGTTGGACAGTTAGACATAGACAGAAGCCCCAGCATGGAGGCGTTCGGGAACTGGCTCTTTCTCATTCTGGTCGGGCCCTCTCACTGGTCCTGCCAGAGAATGGCTTCTGTTCCACAGAAGGCCACCCATCCCCCCATGTGTACCCATTACATTTCCTCAATTCCTTTTTTTTTTTTTTGAGTTGGAGTCTCACTCTGTCGCCCAGACTGGAGTGCAGTGGCACGCTCCCAGCCACCGCAGCCTTGACCTGCTGGGCTCTGGAGATCCTTCTGCCTCAGCCTTCCAAGTAACTGGAACTACAGGCACATGCTACCACGCCCGGCTAATTTTTTGATTTATTGTAGAGACGAGGTCTCACCAAGTTGCCCAGGCGGGTCTCGAACCTGTGGGCTCAGGCAGTCCACTCACCTCGGCCTCCCAAAGCCCGGAATTACAGGCTGAGCCACTGAGTCTGGCCATTTCCTCAATTCTGAAACTGATCTTTCTTAATTCTTGGAGACTTTTTAACTGAAGACCTGGAATGTGGTCTTCTGTTGGTGGTTCTCTGTATCCTGTAGGGTTTCCCAAGCCCCAGTCTTTCTTTTACCATCCCTACAAGTTTTCCATGTCTGTACCACAGAGGTTATTCTTTAACTCAATTAAGAAATAAACTCACCTCCCCAGGCTTGTTAAGCTTTCATCTTACAGTACTATCTGTGAGATCATGAATAACTTATTAAAATGTAAAACGTTTGCCAATGTATTGCCTAAAATCATGTAGCCTTCTGTCAGGAGCACCTCTGTCACCTCCCAGGACGTGCTGCCTTCAGTTGGTTTGGAGAGGTGTGGGGTGAAGGCATCCCAGTTCCCTCAGGCCCAGTCCCCCAGGCTCAGGGCCGCATCTCCCCTCACACCCCATCCCCATCTTTCTGGCAGGGGGCATGTGCCCATTTCGCCACATCAGTGGTGAGAAGACAGTTGTGTGCAAACACTGGCTGCGAGGGCTGTGCAAGAAAGGGGACCAGTGCGAGTTCTTACACGAGTATGACATGACCAAGATGCCTGAGTGCTACTTCTACTCCAAGTTCGGTAAGGTGCCTGGAACCCTGGAGGCTCCTCTAGAACCAAGACCCAGAGGGAACCCAGTGCCCGCAGCATCTCTGTCTGTTTCTCTCTTCTTTCCAATCTCAGATGAGAAATCCAGGCAGAGTTTGCAGTTTCAGCTGGCTTTTTTGTTAGGGGATGGCGTGGCCGTTCTCCACTCATCGCTTACATCTTTGCAGTGCTTCCGTGTTTGGAGCACTTTCAAATTCCCTGGGACATTGAGACTAATACAGGTCTCAGTGAGGCAATGAACAGTACAGCTGGCTGGAGACGTGGTTTCTGCCTATATCCTCCTCCCTGGAATCCACTTCTCCCTCCAGCATGGGCATTGCCCCCTGGCCTGAGTTGGTTCCTTCTCTGTGAGAGTATGGTCTTTGTAATAGCTCGGCCATCCTAAACGGCCCTGCAGAATAGCAGGTCTTGGGGTTGTCCTCCGATGGCAGTCTGCTTAGAGCACACCTGGCCTCAGCTGCCCTGAGTGGCCTGCGTGGAGAAGCAAGGGACAGGGTGGAGGCAGTAGGGCTGGTGTTGAGCCCAGCAGAGCCGTTGTGCTCCCTGATGGAATGAGTCCCCAGCGTCTCTGCGCTCTGAGGTTTCCCAGGAAGCAGCCCTGTTGTTGCCACAAGGGCTGGCTCTGGCGCCAGGACTACCACCCCAGCAAGCTGAGTTGTGCTGGGCATGTGTCACGCTTTCAAAGCACTGTCGGAGGAGACATTGATTCTGCTCTGGTGACCCAGGGAAAGAAGCAGCTGATTAGCCAGTGAGACAAATAGAGAAGAAAATTGCTTGTGAAAGTACTCCAAAGGAAATAAAAGCTGGTGAGACCACATGATGGAATCTACATTAGGCAGAGCAGTTGGGGAAGGCCTCCTCCTCCTTAGGGAATTCCTGAGCTGAGAGCAGAGGGGTCAATCCTGGCAGAGGAGTGATCTTGAAGCAGTAGCGGACCGGTGTGACTGGGGTGGCAGAGGCGGAGGCTGAGCCTGAGGAGGAGGGTAGGCTAGACCACACAGAGCCCTGGGGGTCTGGTGGAGGAGTCTGCATTTCTTCTGGATTTTGAGCAGTGTTGTCAACATGGATTGGAGAGGATGAGCCTGGAGGCAGGGCAGTCGCCCAGGGAGGCAGTCCTGGTGGCCAGCTGGGTCAGTTGTGCAGGTGTACAAGTGCTTCCAGCTCCTTGTCTCAGCTTGTAGATGTGAAGAGCCCACCAGAGTAGAACAGTCATTTCCTGGTCTCAGTAGATGCATTTGTATGTCTAGGTCTCCCCATAATTCCCAGGACGGCCCCTCTGCCTGGGTAAGGGGCAGAATGATGAATTGTGATGAGTGTGTATCCCTTGCCAGGCTAGGCTGGTGTCATTGACCCTCCCTGCAACACTGATGCATGTGAGAGAAGGACCGTCACAGCCCCACTGTACAGGTCAGGAAATGGGCCCAGAGACACTCTGCTCTGGGTCTCAGGGCTCACCAGCTGAGGCTGGACACCAGAACTGCCTGGCCTCTCTTTGCCTTGGGAGAAGCCAAGGTGGGCCTGGCCCCGGCTCTCCTGGTGCCATCCCAGGTGACCGCATGTCTGCATTTCCCTGCAGGGGAGTGTAGCAACAAGGAGTGCCCCTTCCTGCACATCGACCCTGAGTCCAAGATTAAAGACTGCCCTTGGTACGACCGCGGCTTCTGCAAGCATGGTAAGTGCTGGGGTGGGCTGGATCCCCAGCTAGAGACCAGTCCTCTCTCTGCTCACGTGACTCTGAAGACTGCCACCTGGGACATCACCCTACCTGTCTCACCTGCCCCACAAAACCTAACATTCTGCAACTTGTGAAGCTTTTTCACACCCCTCATTTTCCCTTGAACCTCCGAGGATGCCATGTGGATGGTGATCTCGCCTGCGTTTCTGATAAGGAGACCAGTGAGGGGTTGAGTCCCTGCCCAGTGTCCCACACGAATAAGAGGCAAAGTCAGCATTTGGAGCCATGCTCTGGGTCTCTGGTAGAGGGGACACTCTAGTGTCCCCTGCAGAGGGGATGTCTGAGTGACCCAGATGCTTGGCTTGGCAGGTCCCCTGTGCAGGCACCGGCACACG
Organism: Tarsius wallacei; assembly: GCA_963574415.1. Classification (NCBI taxonomy): domain Eukaryota; kingdom Metazoa; phylum Chordata; class Mammalia; order Primates; family Tarsiidae; genus Tarsius; species Tarsius wallacei. Next base: position 5,052 of record CAUYQG010124953.1, on the reverse strand, counting down.
CGGAGAGTCATCTGTGTGAATTACCTCGTGGGATTCTGCCCGGAGGGACCCTCGTGTAAATTCATGCAGTGAGTAGCCAGCCACTTCTACCCTCTACCCCAGCTCCTGGCCTAGGCCCTGCTGTTGACCTCTGTGTCTTCCCTGGGTCCAGCTGGGCTTTGGTCACTGGGTGGTGTCAGTACCAGGGCCTGGGACAGGGGCAGGAGAGGGGAAGAACCACTGCTTATGACCACCTGAGCCCAGAGGTAGCTCTGCCTAAACCAGCAGTTAACCTTCCTTGGGTCATGGGCCATCTGGGAATCTGATGAAAGAAGGGCGGGAAACAATTACACAGATACCCTTGCCTGTCACTTAGGGAGTTTAGGGACTGTAAGTTAAGAACCTGTGCCCTAAAGGAAGGGAACCAAAGTTTCAGAGCCTCCTCTATGGAGGCCATGAGCTTGGAGTTCCATATAAAGTAATTAGTGACAGGCAAGTGTAAAAGAGAGGATGGCCCCACTTCACACATGAGCACGCGGAGGCTCAGAGCGTAGTCACTGGCCGGGGTACGTGGTGGTAGATGATGGAATCTGGTCAAAGGCAAGTCTGTTGTCCTCTGAAGACGAGTTTTTATCCTTGCTCGGAAGGGTTGACATTCCTTTCCCGGGTCCATCACCTTGTCCCTGGGATCCCAGTGCACATCTGTCACTTTGGGTAGTTGTGGGGTTGGGCTTCTTCCTGGGATGCCACTGGGGCTGCAGAAGAGCTTTGCCTTCTCCCGGCTGCATCCATCCACACTGCTGAACCTGCAGTGGGAGTACAGTCTCCTTCCTGGTCTGTTGGGACCCGGGACCCCGCCTCACTGTAGGCGAGTGGCTGGTGCTGCCACTTGGTTCTGCTTCCTAGATGAGAGCCCAGGTGCCTGCAGGTGGTTCAGATATTCCTGCCTGTGGAGAGGATGTGCCACCAAGTGATTTTGCCTGTAGCCAAGAGAGGAGGGGCTGACACCCAAGTGAGACCTTGGGGGAGGGTGCGCTTCATGTGTGCAGCCCCTGCTGTGCAGCAGGCATGTGTGTCTGCTGATAGCAGCACAGCTGTTCCCTCCACTTCTAGGCAGCACTGGCCCAAGGTCTCCCAACTTGATGTGGCCAGAGCTGGGGCTAGCCCAGGCAAGTCAGTTCTGTTCTCCCCACCCTTCCTGCAGCCTCCCGGAGGCAGAGTACCAGTCCCCACCCCCTGTCTGTGTGGTTCATGTCACTTGGTGCTGGGGCAGCTGTGTGAGATTTTCCTAGGGCCAGAATTAGAGAACATGGCCTGGCCTCTCTCCTCATCCCCCTTCTCCTTGTCTTGTTCTCATCCCCTCTGGCTGCTGATGACCAGCCCTCGATTTGAACTGCCCATGGGAACCACTGAGCAGCCCCCACTGCCACAGCAGACGCAGCCTCCAACAAAGGTACCGTGCCCTGGCCCCTCCTCAGTCTTCGAAGGAAGGAAGTGCCCTTCCTACAGAGAATCTCAGTGCTGCCTTGGTGTGCAGTTGGCCTTAGGCCCAGCCAAGACCTTGTGAGAGGAGGGAAAGGGAGGAGGTGGGAGAGAAGGGGAGTCCCCCCGAGTTGCAGCAGAGAAGTCACGAGCAAAGCAGTTTGCATCTCCCTCTAGAGAGGAAGGGCCTCTAGCCCCAGAATCTCAGTGCAGCAAGGCCAATAGCAGGATGGCAGGGTTCAGACGGCACGTGCATACCCATCATGAGATCAGGCTGCCTGGTGCAGCACTATCTGCCTCTGGGGCTGGAGCGGAAGCAGCTGGGCACCCCATGTCTGCTCTTCTCGCTTCTGGACCAGACCCTCCCTTTTACAAAGGGGGAAGCTCAGATTTGTAGAGGGAGGGACTTGTCTGAGGTGATACCCCCTGAACAGGAGCAGCTGTGGGAGCAGAAACCGACCAACGAGTTCTCTGGCCAGCACCATCCCTGCTCCTGTGGAGGTTCTGGAGGCTGGGAGGAGGAGCTGAGAACAAAGGACTGCAGGCCTAGCTGGCTCTGTTTTTTTAGACTAGGTGCTCCAAAACGAAGCAGTTGGTCTGTGCCCTCAAGCATGAGAGAAAGGGAAATGCCATAGACAAATGGGGATCTGCAGCAGCCCTCTAAAACCAAAGGCATCCTGAGTATGGTTATGGGAGTTGGGGCTGGACCCAGAGAAAGGACTGGCTGGTTGCTAGGCAGCATCTCTGACAGGCCCATAAAGCCTGAAGCCTTACATCCTACCTGGTTGGGCTCTGGGCCAGCTGCCAAAGCCCCACCTGCCCCCCTCTGTGCTAGAGGTTGAGCAGCCAGGAAGAGATGCAGCTGCTCTTGTCTGCTTCCTGGACCCCCACCATTAGGAGGTGGTGGCGCCAATCAAACTCTGTCAGGAAAGCCAGGAATTCCTGGGTGTGGGCGCAGCCCTGACAACCTGGGGGTTTCCTAGCTCAGTTTCTGCATTTACAGGGACCACAGCCAGGAACCCACTTGGTTGGGAGGTGGCTGTCCAGTCCCCATACCAGGAGCCCCATCCCCCGCTTTCTTGCGTGACTCCCTAGAGGAGGGCCCTCTCAGCCCCTAGACCACAGGCCAGCGTGTCAGGCTCCAACTGTTTTTCTGTGACTGTTGCTCGCCGTGTAGGCTGCTAAACATCTGGCTGAACCAAGCGTTCATCCTGACCTGAAGCTAGAACCTCAGAAACAAAAGTAAGGCCTGATCATGCCCTCGCCCCACTGCCCTAGAGACCTCCTCTTGTCTCTTTAGTGTTTTGTTTTCTACTTTTATTTTTCGTTTTTGTGTGTCTGCATGGTGTTTTTCGGGCAGTCGCTCCTGCCACCATCACCAGATGTTTCTCTTCTGCCCGCTCTCCTGAGTTGGGCTGAGCTGGGCCATCGTGGAAGCCCTTCTTCCTGATGGTCATGCGGGACAAGTCCCGCCCTCTTTTTTCCTATCCCCATTGGTAGTCTGCGTGCACGTGTTTTCCACAGTAAAACCGTGTTGTGTAACTCTTTCCAGCAAAGTAACAATCCGCCATTACAAAGGTCGTCCTCCTTGATCCAGTTAACGAGTCAGAACTCTTCTCCCAATCAGCAGAGAACCCCACAGGTCATCGGGGTCATGCAGAGTCAAAACAGCAGCGCAGGCAACCGGGGACCCCGGCCACTGGAGCAGGTTACCTGTTATAAGGTGAGTCCTGGGGCTGGGGGATAGGGTGGGACCTCCTTGCCATTGTCAGTGGCCATTCCCTCATTCCTCATATATCTAATTTTGAAAAATGAGAACATTTTGCTGATTGTAACCATCAAGTTGCAATCTAGTTACAATCTACTGTGGTGGGCTAGAGACCATCCTACTTCCTACCACAAAACACTTAAAAAACATGCTGCTGAATGAATTGCACTTGCAAGAAAGTAAGGGAAATCATCAAGAAGCTAGGACCAACCCTGACACATAAATCTAGAGAAGGGTGACCCTGAAGGCATCCTCAGGTCCTGCCTGGACAAACCCAAGGGAACTGGAAGTTGAATTAGAATACTACTCCCCAAGTACAGAAGAAGGGATGTTCAGGGAAAGGGTGACTTTAAAGAAACCTACTAAAAGGCTTGTCCTTCTCATCCCTGGCTCTGTGGGAAGGGGAAAAGGTGGGGGTAAGAAAAATCCTTTGAGAGTTTGTAGTTTGGGGCAAGTCCTTACATGAGTTTGGGCCTGTATTTATATCCTTGGTGAGGGCTGAAAAGTTACAGACTGAGTTTTCCAATAAAATTGCCCTGGCATTGGTGTACCCCAGCACCTGGCAGGAGCAACCCCAGGTGCTCTTTGAGGAGTATGTTCTCAACCCAAGCCACACAATTCCTACGGCTAGAGTTCTGAAGAATGAGCTTATGATGAAAATCACAAAACATACAAGGAGTCATTCTAACAAAAGAACTAGGTCCGCAAAGACTTCAGATTTGAGCCTCATGAGACATAAAGTACATGCTTCTTGTGAAAACTTCTAAAACAGCCACTTTATTCAACGTGTTGTGGTTTCACACTTTTTGTTTTCAGTACCTCCTTATATTTGGCAGACTCCACCAGAGACAACCCCTACCCCCCGCCCCGACTGCATTTGGAAACTTGTTATTCTAAAGTTTTACTCAGCCAGGTGCAGTAGCTCATGCCCATAATCCCAGCACTTTGGGAGGCTGAGGCCAGAGGCTTGCTTGAGCCTGTGAGTTTGAGAGCAGCCCGGGCAACGTAGCAAGACCACATCTGTACAAAAAATTTAAAAAATTAGCCAGTGTGGTGGTGCATGTCTGTAGTCCCAGCTACTTGGAAGGCTGAGGCAGGAGGATCGCTTGAGCCTAGGAGTTCAAGCTGCACTGAGCCGTGGTCCATGTCAATGCATTCCAGCCTGTGTGACAATGAGACCCTGACTCAAAAAAAAGAACAAAAAAAAGATTATTCACACAATATCAAGGATAATATATATTTTAATATATACAGGGCCCCGATCCACATAACACTCTATGATCTTTTTCTTCTTTACAATATCCAGTGGCTTCTTCCATGTCATGGAAATCTAATCTTTTTCAAGGGCTGCATAATAACATCCACATCTTATTTTACCAATTCTCTGTAGACAATTAAGTTAATTATAGTTTTTGCTGTTAATAACAGTCTTGATTCTGACACTCAGACATTTGTGAGCTCTTGTCTGATGATGCCTTTAGAGTTCATGCCTGCAAGAGGAAAGCCCAAGTCAGAAGGCATATACTATTCATAGAATTTGCCCTCAGAACAGGCTGAGCCACAGGGTACTACCCAGGCCCTCAGGTATTCACTGAGCAGCTCTTTCCCAGAAGGAGGGAAGGCCAATGCCCAAAGATATTCAAAGGAAAAGTGTATGGACTCAGGAAAGGCCTCACAGGGGATTTCTGAGCCCAAGCCCTAAAATTTGAGAACACAAAAAGGGGTGTGTGAGGAGATGGGAAGGTAAGCCCCTTGCAGAGCAGGCCAAGGTGACTGAGCAGTCATCTTGCTGCCCTCTGGGACTGTTGAGTAGGGCTGCCTCT
>CAUYQG010124952.1:0-15195 GCA_963574415.1 Tarsius wallacei | reverse complement strand
GGTCATAACTAAGCTATAACATTTTAGGCTGGATGTGGCCCACTCCCATATTCCCAGCACTTTGGGAGGCTAAAGCCGAAGGCTCACTTGAGGCCATGAATTTGAGAGCAGCCTGGGCAACCCAGTGAGATTCCCGATCTCTACAAAAAAATGAAACCATAAAAAAAATTTATGTTTTACCTCCTGTCAACTTAGAAGACATGTCTTTCCCTTAAAGGAAAAGGGTCTCGCTGATGAGCAACATGTCTTCTGCTCCTGTCTGATGCATCTGGAAAAACAAAATGAGTAGAAAAAGGGTCTCGCTGTGTTGCTCAGGCTGACTTGGACTCCTGGGCTTAAGTGATCCTCCCCCTCAGCCCTTTGTGCAGCTGGAACTAGTGATGTGAGCCTGACTCTGTCAAGGAGTAATTTTTTTTTTTGCGTCGGAGTCTCGCTCCGTCGCCCAGACTGGAGTGCAGTGGCACGCTCCCGGCCACTGCAGCCTCGCCCTGCTGGGCTCCGGTGATCCTTCCGCCTCGCCTTCCAAGTAGCCGGAACTACAGGCGCGCGCTACCACGCCCGGCTCATTATTTATTTATTGTAAAGATGAGGTCTCACCAAGTTGCCTGGGCGGGTCTCAAACCTGCGGGCTCAGGCAATCCACTCACCTTGGCCTCCCAAAGCGCTGGGATTACAGGCTGAGCCACCAAGCCCGGCCAGGAGTAATTATTAAATCATACTTATTAGAAAATTACTTCTTGATGATGAAATTCATACTTGCATTATTCCTCTAAGACAAAAAACAAAGCTACTTGTGTACTTCTAAATCTTTGTATTTTTAAATCATGATTGGAAGTGAAAATAAAATTTTTTTTCTCCTTTTTATCCAAAAGTGAGGATTCTTTTCTATGACGTGTGTGTATGTGTGAGTTACCAAAGGAGATTATTTGAATTAGTATTCAAAGTCTGCATTTTTTTTCCCTCCCAATCATTGTTATTTCAATCCTTTATCCTAGTCACAGGACAAATTTGTTTCCTACATTACAGATTTTAAACACTTAAAAGTATTACATGTTAATAAAAAGTATACGGCAATTTTGCTTTCATGTTATAGGTCGTAAAACTTTTCCAAGAGCTAGAAGGACCCAGGGGACCAGCTTCCGGTCTCCTGTGAGTTTCAGTCCTACTGATCACTCTTTAAGCACTAGTAGTGGAAGCAGTGTCTTTACCCCCGAGTATGAAGATAGTCGAATAAGAAGAAGGGGAAGTGACATAGACAATCCGACCTTGACTGTAATGGACATCAGCCCACCCAGCCGCTGTAAGTAATAGAAGTTGGCATAGTGAAATAGCCTATTTTTTTACAGTGTATAAAGGAGTTAATACTAAGCGAGTCCTCAGGGTGAGACAGACTCCTCTAAAAAGGTAAGTAGTGGTGTTTCCAAAGGTGGTTGGAATATCAAGTATAAGCATGACAGCAGTTAATTACTTAGAGAATTCCGTCCTTCACTTTTATTAGGAATATTATTGCCAACTAGTCATTTTTTTAATCTACTCATTCCACATATCCTTCTTGAGTACCTAGCACTGAGATTTCAAACATGACCACTAAGACTTAATCTAGTGGGGTGAATTAATTTGGAGAAATAATTATAGCATTTAGTAGTGATCTTAATGTGAGTAAATATTCACCAGTTAAGGAGATAACGTATATAAGAGGCCATGGCATATTCTGAAAATGGGGGGTAGTTCATTTTTGGTTGACATGAGGGATATCTTACTTGAAATAGGCCTACAGTGGTAATTAAGGCCACATTGCAAAGTGTTTGGACTTTATTGTATAAGTGATGTATACAAAGGTTCATGCTCAAAGACATTTATTGCAGCACTATTTGCATACTCTAAATTCCCCTTTTTTGTTCTAGTGTGTCATAGATTACTTTTACATCTATGACCACACTCTGCATTGCTATTATCTTTGCTTTAAACAATATCTTTTAAAGCGATTAAAAGTAAGAGAAAATGTCTTTTATATAGACCTTCAATCTATCCATTTCTTTGTATGTTTAGATCCATTTCTGTTTGTGTAGATTCAAAATATACATAAACAAATACAGACCCAGGATCTGTTGGGTATCAAATTCCTTTTGCTTGAAGAATTGCATTTACCATCTTCTGTAATACAGGTCTGCTAGTAATACGTTAATTCAGCTCTTGTTGTTTGAATAAAAGGTCTTTATTTTACCTTCATTTTTGAAAAATATTTTTTTCCCGAGTTTAGAATTCTGGGCACAGTTTTTTTTTCTTTGAATTGGAGTCTTACTCTGTGACTCAGGGTGTAGTGCAGTGGCACGATGATGGCTCACCACATCCTCAACCTCCTCAGCTCAATCTTTCTCCTTCGCCTCCTGAGTAGCTAGGACTACAGGTGAATGTCACCATGCCCATCTAATTTTTGTTTTTTGGTTTTTGGTTTTTTTGGAGACAAGGTTTCACTGTGTTGAGACAAGGTTTCACTGTGTTGCCCAGGCTGGGCTCAAGCAGTTCTCCTGCCTCAGTCTCTCGAAGTGCTGGGATTACAGGCATGAGTCGTGTGTGTGTGTTTCTTTCAGCACTTTAAAGCTGTTGCCTCATTGTCTTTTGGCTTATATACTTTCTGAGGATAAATCTGTAATTCTTATCTTTGTGTCTCTATGTAATATGCTTCCGTTTCCCCCACACACCTCACCCCCCCATCCCCCACCCCCCTGCTCTCAAAATTTTCTCTTTGATTTTCCACAGTTGGAGTATGATATATCTAGGTATATTTGTGTGGGGTTCCCAACTGGTGTTCTTTTAGTTTATTATGTTTGTAGTTTGTCTATGAAAGGTTCTCAGTCATTACCTCCCCCAAATATTTTTTTAACCCCTATTCTTTTTTTTTCTTTTTGGTATTGCAATTACTTATAGTAGACTATTTGATATTGTTTCTCACTTCTGTCCTCTCTCCTCGTGTGTGTGTGTGTGTGTGTGTGTGTGTGTGTGTGTGTGTGTGTGTGTTTCAGCTTGGGAAATTCCTGTTGATCTGTTTTAGTTTCACTGATTCTTTCCTCAGCCCTGTTGCGTTTGTTTATGATCCTATTGAAAGAATTCTGTATTTCTGTTATTTTTTCTATTTCGAGGATTTTCACTTTACTCATTCTTGTAGTTTTCATTTGTCTGTTGAATTCTCCATATGTTCATACATGTTGTCTGCCTTTTCCATTAGGACTTCTAACATGTTAGTCACAGTTATTTTATCTCTTTTGAGTTGGGATCTCACTCCACCGTCCAGGCTGGAGTACAGTGGCATGATCATGATGATCATGGCGCAGCCTCGACCTCCTGGGCTCAGGTGATCGTTCCACCTCAGCCTCCCAAGTATCTGGGAGTACGGGTGCACACCACCACACCCCACTAATGTTTTGATCTTTTTGTAGAGATGAGGTTTTGCTGTGTTGCGCAGGTTGGTCTTGAATCTGCCTGCCTTGGCCTTCCAAAGTGCAGGGATTATAGGCGTGAGCCACCATGCTTTGCAGTAGTAGTTATTTTAAGTTTCCTGTCTTAATCTTTTGAGTCTGGTTGTGTTGATTTCTTTCTCTTTTGATTTTTTCTGGGGGGAAGAGGAAGGGGTGGGTTTGCTTGTTTGTGTCTTGTCATTTTACATAGAATGCCAGGCATCAAGTATAGAACAATGGAAACTGAGGTAAATAGAATGTATTCCTGGAGATAGGCACAGCTTTTCTTTTACAAGGCCACTAGTGTAGGGGTTGAGTCAGACAAGTCAGAAGTTGAGCTTCTGGGGTTTGGATTTTGTTGTTGCTATGGTCCCTGTGTACCACTGACTTCAAATTCCTCTAGTTACCTTGTGCTGTTTTTCTAAAGATATTTTCTCAATAGTCCTTCTCTGCCCTCAGCTGTTGGCCTTCCTTGTGTACCTACTTCTCAGAGAGGGAGGGTTTATCTGTAACCTCACTTCTCGCCCAGTAGTAGTAGTAAGTTGCTGCTACTTGTTAGCCTAGTGTAGGAGAGGCAGAATTGGAGGGTCCTGGGTTGTCCCACCCAGGTTCAGTATTAAGGAGGTTTTTTCCTTCCCAGTTCTCGGAGATGGGCTTTATCAGGAACCCTGACCGTCTTCCAGGAGTTGGAGAAATCTGTGGGCAGGGTCACGGAAGGTTTCTTGCCCTTCTCTTAGGGGTAGAGTTTTTTCTTTTCCATTTCCCTAGTGTCAGTGGGTCTTTACTTGTGACCTGAGAATGACAGAGTTTGCTGCTCTTCAACCTTGGCAGTTTAAGACTCCTGTTTTTTAGGAGACAAGTGTTTGGGAGGGGCTATCTACCTTTCCCTCAACAGTGGGCCTTCCCCTTCTCCAGGCCTCGGCCACCACACCAAGGGAGGCTTTCTCTGGTCTCCTGCTCCTGTGAGCGCACAGTAGAAGTCCACAGAAAACACTTTTGAGTTGGTATGAACTCACCTGTGTCTGGATCTCCCAAGAGCCCAGTACTTGTTTAAAATGGAGCTGAGTTTGTCTTACCTACCTGTTTGGGTCTATTTCTCTGCTTTGCAGCAGTGAGCCAGTGTTTGTGTTTTGTCTCTTCTCAGAGGTACTGGGTTTTCCTTAGATTTCAGGCTAGCTGGTTGCCCTACAATCTCAGATTCTGGTATGTGCAATAAAAGTAATAATTGTGTAGATTATCCAGATTTGTTAGGATAGGAGTGATGCTCTGTCCAACTTTCTGCATTGTAGGTGGAAACTGAAAAACTAGTTACAAATATCGCTGCAGTAAAGATTAGAAATAGTGGATTATATAGTGTGTGCCATCTTAAATTGAGTGAAAGATGCTATCATATTTGTAATCAGAAAAAAAATCCTAGAAAAATATGAGTCATGGAGATGTGAACATTTTTAGAATATTCATAGAAAACTGACTAAAGAGAAAAATTTTGAAAGGCAGTGACCATGAATTTGGAATATTCATGATTTTCCCTTATAACCAAGCACATTCAAGTAAGGATATTACTGATATGGCATACTCCTTTGGTTCTTAACCATTTGTGTTCCATCTGATCATTTCAGTTTAAGAAAGTGTTTTTGTTCTTTTTCAGCACCTCGAGCGCCAACCAACTGGAGATTGGGCAAACTGCTTGGCCAAGGAGCCTTTGGCAGGGTCTACCTCTGTTATGACGTTGATACAGGAAGAGAATTGGCTGTTAAGCAAGTTCAGTTTGACCCCGACAGCCCTGAGACCAGCAAGGTAAAGATCACTGCAGAAATGACTTTGTCAGGTTATAAAGAAACATTTTTGGTGTTTTTACGCCGGGCGTGATGGCTCACGTCTGTAATCCTAGCACTTTGGGAGGCCACGGCAGGAGGATTGCTTGAGTCCAGGAGCTCAAGACCAGCCTAGGCAACATAGTGAGACCCCGTCTGTACAAAAATTAAAAAAAAAAAAATTAGCCAGGTGTAATTAATGTGCCTGTAGTCCTAATTACTTGGGAGGCTAAGGTGGAAGGATCGCCTGAGTCCAGGGTGTGCAGGCTGCAGTAAGCTGTGATTGTGCCACTGCACTTCTGCCTGAGCAATAAAGTAAGAACCCTGACTCAAAAAAAATAAATAAAGAGCATTTTTTTACTAAAAAGCCAATATAACATGCAGTGGAATTTTGGGATTTTTTCGTAGTATAAATTATTTGTAAAACAATCAGATAATTTATCTACTTTGTATTGTTGATTTTTCTTTTTTAGTACTTCAATTATATTCCTATTATAATTTAGTGTTGCTTTAGCATACCATCAGTGACTGGTTAAAAAGTTATTGGTTAGAGACTTTAAAATGTTTGTTCCTTCAGAGATAAAAACTTCAGAATGAAATCACCTTAATAGTCCCTGAAGTTAGAATTTTTTGCTTTTACTAACACTACTGAAAAGACTTAACAGTGAGTTCTGTTTTTCAGGAAGTAAATGCACTTGAGTGTGAAATTCAGTTGTTGAAAAACCTGCTGCATGAGCGAATTGTTCAGTATTATGGCTGCTTGAGGGATCCCCAGGAAAAAACACTTTCCATATTTATGGAATATATGCCAGGGGTAAGTTAGTACATCTGTTTGAAAACAAACATATTCTATTTAAAATCTTAGTTGATGAAAGAAAAAACACAAGCGTTTAGATGCTAAAATGTTAATAACCCTAATTAAGGACATTTTGGAAAAGTTTTAAATTAGAGCTGGATAATATCTTATTTCCTGTACTCTTCATCTGTTTTTGTATTTTTTAACTCATTAATGCTGAAATATTCTAAAGTAGGTTACAGATATCATAGCAGTCTATCTTATCCTAAATGCCCCCAAATGCCAATTATAGCAGATATATTCAAACTAGATTCCAGTGCAGATCATACATTGCATTTAATTGTTATGTCTCTTACGTCTCTTTTTTTGTAGAGCAGTCAATTTTTACATGATATAGATTTGACAAAGAGACCAATATAGTTGTTCTGTTGAGTCTTATCTCGTGAATTTCTTTGGTTGCATTCTCATGAATTTTGTTAAATTTGTTCCTTTATCCCTTTATTTCATATAAACTCCAAGGTAGAGCTGATGTCTAAGTTATATTCCAGGTGAACTTTTTTATTTGATACATCAGAGATGAAACTGTGAATTTCATGTTGCATTTTATCAGGAGACATGCAGTTTCTCGTTGTTTCACTATAGGAGTGCTAAAATTGGCCATAGATGAGGCTGATTGATGTCTTGATTCCAGCATTGTGGTTTTGTTTTTTTCTGCAGACTGGAAAGTAATCTGAGGTCCAGTAGTTTTTCAAGGCTGTAGTTTGAGCTATGGATCAGTGAAACTGTCTCTGGACCAAGATCTTATAGTAATGTTCTTAACTATTCTCAGTATCACAAGAGCAACAGTAAACTTGTTTCTTCTCATTATGAGTGATTATTTGTTCATAGTGACACCATTGTTACCCAGTGGGTTATCATTACTACTTCCTTGTTATTTTAAAATATTATATTGCCAGGACGGGCATGGTGGCTCATGCCTGTAATCCCAGCACTTTGGGAAGTCAGGGTAAGAGGATTGCTTGACCCCAAGAGTTTGAGACCATCCTAGGCAACATAGCGAGATCTTGTCTCTACAAAAAAAAAAAAAAAAAATCAAAAAATTAGTCGGACATGGTGGCATGCACCTGTACTACTCGGGAGGCTGAGGTGGAAGGATCACCTGCGCCCCAAAGATCAAGGCTGTGGTGAGTTGTGACTATGCTATTGCACTCCAGCCTGGGCAACAGAATGAGACCCCAGCTCAAAAAAAAAATTTTTTTTAATGTAAAAAAAAATTCTGTTGCCAATGTAAATTGGTTTTTAAATATCCTCTTTGGAAAACAAACTGAGAAATATATTAAAGATCATAAAGATATTGAAGCCTTTTAACTTGGTAGTTTCACAGAAATGTATTCTACAAAAGTAATCCAAAAGAAAGGAAAAATTCTGTACATTTAGTACTATCTGTGTTGGAGAAAAACGGAAATATTAGTGTCCACAGTGGAAGCAAGTCATGATGGTATTGTGTTAAAAATAAAAATTATGAAGGCTGTCTAGTAAAGTTGTAAGAAGTATTTGTGGTATGTATGTGTGTGTGTGGTGTGTGTGTGTGTTTTGAGTCAGGGTCTTTATGTTGCCTAGACAGGAATGCAGTGGCATGATCACAGCTCACCGCTTCCTGAAACTGGTGGGCTAAAGCAATTCTCCCTCCTCAGCGTCCCAAGTAACTGGGACCACAGGCACGTGCCACCACACCTGACTAACTTATTTATTTTTTTGTAGAGACAAGGTCTTGCTCTGTTGCCCAGCCTGGTCTTGAATCCTGGGCTCAAGCAATCCTCCTGCCTCAGCCTCTCCAAGGAATACAGGCATGAGCCGCTGTGCCTGGCTGAGAAAGTATTTGAAATAACAGAGAAGAAAAGAATATAAAGTACTATTTAATAACAATTATTATGTTAAAAATGTATCTGTATTTTGACAAGGGTAGAAGGAACTTAGGAAATGAAAGTGTGTTGAGATTGTGATATGTTTTTCTCCTATGTAGATTTCCATTACTGTTTGTGACATAAATATTTAAATGAAAATAGAACATAATTACACATAAGTACAAATAAAGACCCAGACTGCTGAAATTAAAACTGATTAAAATATTTAAGCTGGGTGCAGTGGCTCACACCTATAATCCCAGCACTTTGGGAGGTGAAGGTGAGAGGATTGCCTGAGCCCATGGGTTTGGGACCAGCCTGAGCAACATGGTGAGACTTCATCTCTACAATAAACCAAAAAATTAGCTGGGTGCATGCCTGTAGTTCCAGCTACTTGGAAGACTGAGGTAGAGGGATTGCCTGAGCCCAGCAGGTTGAGGTGGCCATGAGCGTGCCACTGAACTCCAGCCAGGGTGACAGAGTGAGACTCTGACTTAAAAAAAAAAAAAAACACTTAGTTGACTAAAACTGATTTACATTACAAATGGAGTTGTAGTTGACTAAAACTGATTTACATTACAAATGGAGTTGTGTAATTTTTATATATTCAGTCATCTTAAGACTAAATCAGGACTATTTAGGAAAAGGCAGTAGATCGTGTTTCTCAGTAGATCATGTTTCTCGTTAGATACCCATGGTTTTATAAGGACATCCATCTTGTTCAAAGCATAAATTGTCATTCCTTGAATTTGAAAAGCACATTGCTAAGCTAATAATAACTCATTAGCTAGGTGTGGTGGCTCAGACTCGAAATCCCAGCACTTTGGGAGGCAGATGTGAAATGATTGCTTGAGCTTAGGGATTCAAGACCAGCCTGAGCAACATGGCGAGACCTTGTTTCTACAATAAATAAAAAAATTAGCCGGGCGTGATGGCACACACCTGTGGTTCCAGCTACTTGGGAGGCTGAGATAGAGGAATCGCCTGAGCCCAGCAGGTGGAGGCTGCAGTGGCCATGAGTGTGCCACTGCACTCCAGCCTGGGCGACAAAGTGAGACTCCAACTAAAAAAAACAAATTAATAACTTGTTGATAATCTAAATGATTTATACAACATATGGTAAGCTCACGGCAGTCATTAGACATATATATGTTCCTAGACTTTCTTGAATTCCCAAGCTTGTGAATGATGACATATAATTTCTCTCATTAAATTTAGTGTGATGCCCAATCCCACTCATGGTAGCCACACACCAAAAATAAAATCCTTTGACATTCATCTAACCAAAGAGGTGAAAGAGCTTTACAATGAGAACTACAAAACACTGCTCTAAGACATCAAGTATGACACAAATGGAAGAACATCCTATGGTCATGGATTAGAAGAATTAACATTGTCAAGATGTCCATTCTACCCAAGGCAATCTATAGATTCAGCACAATTCCTGTCAAACTACCAGCACCATTTTCCACAGACTTAGAAAAGACAATATTGAAGTAAAAAAGAGCCCAAATAGTTAAGGCCCAAACTGGAGGCATTATACTTCCAGACTTCAAACTTCGCTACAAGGCTACATACAGCAGCCAAGCTAGCATGGTACTGGTACAAAAATAGACACTTAGACCAATGGAACAGCGACAGAATCCAGAAATAAAGCCGCAGACCTTCAACCAACTCATCTTGGACAAAGCTGACCAAAACAAACATTGGGGAAAGGAAACCATATTTAGCAAATAGTACTGAGAAAACTGGCTGACCACATGCAGAGGAATGAAGTTGGACCCCTACCTATCACCGTATGCAAAAATTAACTCAAAATGGATCAAGGATTTAAATGTGAAACCTCAAACTATGATAATCTTAGAAGAAACCTAGGAAATACCCTCCTGGACATTGGCCTAGGCTATGAATTTATGACCAAGTCCTCAAAAGCAAATGCAGCAAAATATAAAATTGACAGATGGGACCTTATCAAGCTTACAGGTTTTTGCATAGCAAAAGAAACCATCAAGAGAGTAAATAGACAGCCCACATACTGGGAAAAAATATTTGTAAGTTATGTATCCTACAAAGGCTTAACATCCAGGATCCATGGGAACTCAAACGAAATGAGTTTGAGTTTCTCTTTTCCTAAAGGAAAAAAAAATACCCAATAACCACATTAAAAAGTGGGCAGAGGGCAGACACTCCTCAAAGTAAGACATACAAGTAGCCAACAAACATATGAAAAAATGCTCAGCTTCACTATCAGAGAAATGTAAATCAAAACTACAATGAGATGCCAGTTGACATTGATCAGGATGGCTATCATTTAAAAGTCAAAAACAACAGATGTTGAGACTAGAGAGGAAAGGAAATGCTCCTACACTGTTGATGGAAATGTAAGCTAGTTTAACCTTTGTTGAAAGCAATGTGGTGATTTCTCAAAGGACTTAAAAATTAAGCTACCATAGGATGTAGCAAACCCACTCTTGGGAGCATACCCAGAGGAACGTAAATCACCTTACCGGAAAGACACCTGCATGCATATGTTTATTGCAGCACTATTCACAATAACAAAAATATGGAACCAACCCAGATGCCCATTGAAAGTGGACTAGGTAAAGAAAATGTGGTTCATACTATATATAATAGAATACTATGCAGTCTTAGAAACAACAAAAAAATCATGCCCTGTGCAGCAACATGAATGCAGCCAGAGACCATTGTTCTAAGTGAACTATCACAGAAATAAAAACTGACTACTGCATGTTCTCACTCATAAGTGGGCAGGTGGGCACAAAGGTGGGAACAACAGATGCTGGGCACTGCTAAAGGAGGGAAGGGGGATAAGTGACACACAGCCACCCATTGGATACTATGTTCTCTACTTGGGTGGAGTAGAGGGCTCAGTAGAAGTCCAAACTTTGCCTTCACACAATTCTCTTATGTAGCAAATCCTCACATGTGCCCCACAACTCTTAAAAAAATTAGCGTGATGCCCTAGATTCAAGCTTTTTCAAAACTGTCATTCCATTCTTCAGTTTTCAGACTTAGTATTTCATTGCTTAGTTTATCTAGAACTACTTTCAGACGTAGAACTATAACTTTCTTTTACTTTCAGTATCTGGACTAGCTGTTGGCTTCCCTCTGTTACTTTTTCACACACACACACACACACACATTCTTTTTAAGTGTTTCTCAACCCATTTCAGTTGTACACACTGGAGTTAACGTTTTGACGGTATATGGGCTAAGCGGTCTACACTGATTGAGCTGTTAGTAGCCATAGGCCACTGGCCCAGTTGCCCAGAGGGGCCATAACTCTGTTACTCATTTGTCACCCTACAGGTATTTTTTGGCCTAATGTTTGAAAAGCTCTGTTTTAGCAGAGTTATTCTGTGTATTAATACAAGTAGAGACACAGTAAATAGACTGTGAACAAACAAGCCCCATTGAATTGTAGATGTGAGTGGTTGACTGGGCACATCCGCTGCCTAAGGCCTTCCATATGAGTGTTTGCAGTTTGGTTCACTGAGTTGTAAACTGTTCTTCTCCAGGCATGGCTCATGAATAGTGGAAACAACAAATGGTTAAATCTGTAAAATCCCAGGATCTACTCTCATATGACAGAGTACATGATTTACCAAGATTCGAGGAAAGGCAGAAACAATAGGCTATATCTTCTTATTGAAAAGAGATTTGTCCTTCAGTAAGCACTTATTCTCCTCTAAAAGAGGATATCGATATCTTCTTATAAAAAGTGATGATTATTAATCAAGCTTGCACGTTGGAATCACTAGGGAAGCTTTTTAAGAATTCAAGTACCTATGTTCCAGACTGATTCTGCATTCTCAGAGATGGCACCTCATCCTGTCCTAAAAAACACTTAAGAAAATTTGAAATTTCCCTTTAATATATTTTTTTATGTCTTAAACTCGAGTATTGAGTATATAAAGAAAAAACTTAAAAATCTTACATGTGTTGTGATTTTCTGATCATGCCCATTATTTCTTCTGAGACATAAAGGCAGCAGATGTCAATACAAACTGTTAAAAACTGTAAAACTTGGGCTGTGGCTCAAACTTGTAATCCCAGCACTTTGGGAGGCTGAGGCAAGAGGATTGCCTGAGCCCAGGGGTTTGAGAATAGCCTGGACAACTTGGTGAGGCCTTGTCTCTACAATAAATTAAGAAAAATTAGCCGGGTTTGGTGGCACACGCCTGTAGTTCCAGCTACTTGGAAGGCTGAGGCTGTGGTGGCCATGAGTGTGTCACTACACTCCAGCCTAGGCAACAGAGTGAGACTCAAAAAAAAAAAGCACTGTTAAAAAGCAGAATAGCAACAAAATAAGTAAAATTCAGGTAGGACATACTTAGATAAGTGAGTAGAAAAAACAAAAATATATTCAAGGCAAAAGAAAAAGCAAGATAAAAGTACTCGAGAATTTTTTAAAACAGTATTACAAGGAATAGGAGATAGAATCAACATAATCATAGAAACAAGAGCATCGGTCAAAAAATAGTTTTTAAAGACCTTCTTTAGCTGTAACCCAAAGTGTTCACCTTCCACAGATCTCGTCAGGGAATGTGGATGACTTTTATGTTAAATTGTATGGCATATTATGTCTTTACTGAGAATTCCTGCCCCCTCCAACTACAGCCTCCCAGTCATGAACAGGACTCTTTTAAAGAGTTAGGCTCGTCTGGGCGCGGTGTCTCAAGCCTGTAATCCCAGCACTTTGGGAAGCTGAGGTGAGGGGATTGCCTGAGCCCACGGTTTGAGACCAGCCTGGGCAACTTGGTGAGACCTCATCTCCGCAATAAATTAAAAAATTAGCCAGGTGTGGTAGTGCGTGCCTGTAGTTCTGGCTACTTGGAAGGCTGAGGCGGAAGGCTTGCCGGAGCCCAGTAAGTCGATGCTGGGGTGGCCGTGATCATGCCACTGCACTCCAGCCTGGGTGATGGAGTGAGACTCCAACTCCAAAATAAAAAAAGTGGGATATAATTCACGAACCATAAAATACATCCTTTTGAAGTATATAATCCAGTGGTTCCTAGTAAATTGTATTTAATTCTAATTAATTAAAATTTAAGTCTGGGTGAGGTAGTCAAACCTATAATCCCTGCACTCAGGGAGGCCAACACAGGAGGATCAGTTGAGCCCGGGAATTTGAGACTAGCCTGGGCTACACAGTGAGACCTAGTCTCTGCAATAAATAAAATTAGCCAGGTGTGGTGGTTTGTGCCTGTAGTCCTAGCTACTTGGGAGGCTGAGGCAGAAGAATAGGCTAAGCCCAAGAGGGGTAAGCCATGATTATGCCACTGCACTCCAGCCTGGGCAACAGAGTGGGATCCCAACTGAAAAAACAAAAATAAAATGTAAGTATAGCTAGATGGCTACCGGCTATCACTGTTCTACCCACAGTAGAAAGTACAATGCCTGCCACTGAACTAGGGTTCGATAAATATGGTCAAAAAGATGAATGAACAAATAGCATGGCCTCCCTTGGGTGATGGGACCCCCAGGCTCCAGCCTCCTCCACAACCCAGGGGGGCCAGGCTGCAATGACTGACAGGGATGTAAGACCAAAGGCACCAAGACCTCTTCCCCATTACCAGCAATGGGTTGACACGCATGAATGAAGGCCAGCCTGGGTCTGTGGGGCTGAAAGGGCAGAGACTGCAGGAGTAGGGGTCGGTCCGACGGGTGCCCATCAGGACGGCCTCCAGCTGGGGGTGCTGTGTCTGGAGCTGCCCCAGGGCCTGCTTCATGTGGCCCTCAGCCTCCAACACCTGCAGATTATACCTTAGGAAGAAACAAGTGGGGTCAGGAGTGGGCCCTGCCAAGCCCCCTGCGGATCCCAAACCTCCAGGCCTGTAGTACCTCTTGATGGTGTCCTGTAGAAACTGTTCCAACTCAGGGAAGGGGGAGACGCTGCGGATATACAGGATCTGGAGGGGTTTTGGAGCATCAGGAAGTTTCCTGGGAAGGGGGAGAATCCATAGGCTTGCCAGCCTGGAGAGGGAAATGGGTCTCCAGGAAGCTCCCTGCTCTCTTTGGCTCCTGGGACAGACACCCTCCCCTCTCCGCTTTCCATCCACCAGATCTACTTGTTCTGGGAAGCCCGCTCTGACTCTCACCCCTCAAATCTGAGCATGCATCTCTGTTTGGTAGGTAAATCTCATCTCCCTGACAAGACTGTGACCTCCCTGTGCTCCGGACTGCTGGCCTGCACATCTACGCCCAGAGCCAGGCACGTGTCAGATGCCCCATAAACGTGGTAGGGGGATGGAACTGAGAGGGCACAATGGCTCCCTCCCTCCCGATCCCCACCCGCACCCCCTTCTCTCTGCTTTCTGGGATGGGGAACTGGAGGATGAGACAGATAGCTATCTCCAGGGTCTCACTCCCCAGGGGACAGCTCACCTCTGCACAGCTGCATGGAAGAGGTGCAGGAGGGCGGTGCAGTCCTTGCCCCCGTTGAAGCCCACACAGAGCTGCGTGAGGCTGTACTGAGCCAGGGCAGTTTCAATGGTCTGTAGGGCACTTGCCACCTTTTCCCCCAGAGAAGACCCTGCCATGCCGGCAGGGAATAGAGCATCAGATAGATCATGTGGCCATTAAGGGGGAGTGGGGGCCATGTTGCCCTTGTTTAAGACCCTCTGACATCTTCCCGGTGTTCCTAGGATAAAGTCCCAGCTCCTTCATGCTGCTCACTAGCCCACAGAGTCTGCCCCCTACCTGCCACCCAGCCACCCCTCACCTCAGCCTCAGTGTCTTTCCTCTGGGGTAGGGGCTGGGGGGGTGTTCTGACGCCTTCCAGGCCTTCTTTCATACCGTTTGCTCTTGCCCACCTACTAGTCTGACCAAAGTCTCCTTATCACTCAGCTTATATGACATTTGGCCTTCTCGGACCCGGATCAAGATGTCCCCGCTATGGGAGATTGCTGCCTTCATCACTCCATTCTGGACCACCTGTTTAAGGTATCCTTTTCTTTTTTTTTCTTTTCTTTTTTTTTTTTGAGTTGGCATCTCACTCCGTCGCCCAGACTGGAGTGCAGTGGCCGCTTCCGGCCACCGCAGCCTCGACCTGCTGGGCTCCGGTGATCCTTCTGCCTCAGCCTTCCGAGTAGCCGGAACTACAGGCGTGCGCTACCACGCCCGGCTAATTTTTTTGATTTATTGTAGAGATGAGGTTTCGCCTGCCCAGGCGGGTCTCGAACCCGCGGGCTCAGGCAATCCAC
>CAUYQG010124951.1:0-30260 GCA_963574415.1 Tarsius wallacei | reverse complement strand
AGGCCTAACATCAAGGATCTACAAGGAACTCAAACATGCTGAAAAGAAAAAAACAACCCCATTACAAATTGGGTGAAAGATATGAACAGACACTTCTCAAAAGAAGACATACAAGTGGCCAACAGATACATGAAGAAATGTTCAACCTCACTAGTCATCAAGGAGATGCAAATTAAAACTACACTGAGATGCCGCCTAACTGCATTCAGAATGGCCATTATCAATAACTCAAAAAATAACAGATGCTGAAGAGGATGTGGTGAAAAGGGAACACTTCTACACTGTTGGTGGGAATGTAAACTAGTACAGCCTTTGTGGAAATCAGTGTGGCGATTTCTAAAAGCTCTAAAAATCAACCTTCCATATGACCCACAATCCCCCTATTGGGAATATACCCTGAAGAACTCAAATCACTCTATAAAAAAGATACCTGCACATGTATGTTTATCGCAGCATTGTTTACAATAGTAAGATTATGGAACTAACCAAGCTGTTCATCAAAAGAGAACTGAATTAAAAAATGTGATACATATACATAATGGAATATTATGCAGTCATAAAAAAGAACAAAATCATGAATTTTGCAGCAACCTGGATGGAATTAGAGTTCATAATACTGAGTGATCTCTCACAGAAACGAAGATCTGAGTATCACATGTTCTCACTCATTAGAGGACCTTGAACAACTACCATAATACTATAAGAAAAGGATTGACAGTGGCAGGAAACTATGGGGGGGGGCAGGGAGGGGAAGGGAGGTGGGATTAACGGTAGTCAATCTGTCTCGGGAAGTGGGGGCACACCTCTCAACAAGGGTACCTGTGCAATGTATATTTGTATACCTAACCCTTAACTATACCCCACAATTTTAAAATAAAAAATATATATTAAAAAAAAGAAATGTCTTTAAAGGACCTCTTACAAGGAGATTTATTATACATAAAACAGCTAAAAACAAATCTAAAATATGGCAGTTGGGGGTGAGGGGGTCTGGAGAACTCCAGGCTGAGCTTCTCTTTCCCTTTATCTCCTGAGGAAGCTTCTAAGGCAGATCCATAGACATTTCAGGTTTCCTTCAGAAGTAGTTTGAAAATAGTCTTAATCTAACCCGCATTTTATAGATGAAGAAATTGAGGCTCAGAGAGAGGAAGTCACTTGAGCGAAGCTGGCTGGAGACTTAACTGAATGACCATCCTGGTCAACTCATTCTCAGGCTCCCGAGAGTTTTCAAACCAATGTCCAGAGCGAGGTCCGTAGGTGGTCTTAGGAAGAAAGGTGGGGGGAGGTATGGCCATATAAATTTGGGGATCACTGGATGAAACTCAGGTAAGCAGGTTTCTCTACTGAAAGATTTCACAGACCGTAGAGACTCTGAAGTGAATTTTGAATCTTCAATAAGGAGACAGAGTTTTCCAAACTCATTTAATATTAGACATTTTTTCCCTTTGTAACACCAGCATCTCAACAGACACTATGGTTTTAAGAAAAACTGTTTGGTGATTATACACTGTGCTTCCCTGAGCCAAGCCAGAGAGAGTTTGCAGTCACCAAAGACTAGAATTCATAGGTTTTAAATTCACATAGATTTCCTCTGGACTGGCCACCTCTGACACCCAGACTGCCACTCCTGGGTTCCAGGTGGACCAATGTGAGAAGGAACCTTCAGGTCAGAAACAGTTGTGGGCACACTGAGTTGGCTGGCAGAGTGTCAGCCCCACCTTGAATGCAGAGGTCCCCCTTTCAGAATTGTTTAGCTTAAAGGACAGATTGCGCATGTCAGGGGGACACAGTCAGCTTGGTGTTCAGCTGAAGATACAGGATTGCTCTTGTCAAGGATGGAACCAGGGAGGAGGCAGTTACTGGGGAACACTCACCAGCCACTTGCTGTTGGAGCAGACACATTACCAGGGAAATTGACAGAGTCAGCAAGTGCTGGGGACACTTTTAGGGTATAGTCTTGGGTCAGGAGATAGGCAGGAACTGACTAGCCAGCAACTTTGCCTTGTTTTCTGCCCATTTTTGAAGACATGACTGTGATTCATGGACCTTAGCAGCCCATCCTTAGAAGACCACTCACAAGTGAAGAAGTGTAGGTTCCACCTATTGGTAGTAAACTAGACTTGGTTGTATGAGGGGGATGAAGGTGAGGCAGGCAGGAAGTCAGAGTCTGAGGAAAGAGAAAGGTCAATTCAAACCAACAGAGGTCAGATATCCCTGTTTTACAGACCTGGTTCTGAAGCAGAACATCTGGCAGGCGTTCCCAAAGAGGGCATAAGCTGACCTACCATGAAGGAGGGAGCTCCTGCTGGCAGGGGACAATGACTGCAGAACAGTGTATTCTTACAAGTAGGCACTTGGCTAGGGGAAGGATGAATGGCCTTGCAGTCCAGATTAACCTTTATGGTGAACAATGGTCCAGCCCAGGAGGGTCGGCAGGATAACCTGGTTTTAGGTCTGGCTTCATTTTAATTGTCAATTTTATGTCTGATTAAAAAATAAGTGCATGTTCATTTATTAGTGAAAAACACCAAAGTGTATTGTTATGAGCAAGGTGCTTGGAGGGTAAACTTGAGCCCAGAACTCAATAGCTGTGTGACTTTGGGCAAGTCATTTATTGTTTCCTCTTCTGTAAAATGGGGGAAAAAATCATACCTACTCCGAGTGGTTGGTTATTATGGGGATTTAATGAGACATCTTATCTAATGTCCTTAGCAAAGTGCCTGTCATGTAGTAAGCTCTTATATTCCAGCTATTATTATCATAATCAGTATCGTCTTATTAATCTAGATGATCTATTAATGCTTTAGTATATTCCCGTTCAACTTCAATCATGCATTTATATTTTAATAGGTAGGATCATATTAGATATATAAAAGTTTCTGTCTTTCTTTTTTCAATTAATATTCAGTCCTACTGTTGAGTATCTAATGAAGTAGAGGTAAGAGAACTGGGTTAGGAATAAGCAAACCTGGGTTAGAATTTACCTTTACCACTAATATACCCAGGTGTTGTGACTTTGGGAAGGCTACTTCCCCCTCAGTTTCTCAACTGAGTTGGTGTGATAACTGCTACCTTACAAAGGTATAAGGAGAATTAATAAGATAAAAGGTTAACGATCTAATTTGATGACTAGAAAATGGTAAATACTTATCAATTGGTGGTTCTCTTGTCACAGGAACAAAAATGAATCGTAATTTTTCTGAGAATTTTTCTTCCAGAGATTATGCTTTTGCTGCATATCTTCACTTACTGGAAAATCTCTTAAACTTTCTATGGGAAAGATCAATACTATGTTGGAACATTCATTTCAAGTGTGATGGACAAGTTTGTTAAATGTCCTTTTTCTGTACCCCAGTCCTCAGCCCAGCTGTCTCTGAATAAGTTTACAGATCACTGGACCTGGAGTCATGAAGTTTCTCTGAACTTTTTCTCACACACTTCCTCCGATTCCTGAGAGCAAGATGAAAATGCCTGAGCCAGAGACAGGATGTGAACACAGCTCTCCACCACCCAGTGGTGCTTTTAGCTAAGGATTTATCAGTACCCTGCCTGTGAGGAGTTGGTAGTTAACTCCTGAACCACACAGTAGGGAAAACTAAATATTATTTTTAGTTCACTGGCTTAACAATAAGTTAATGCTGTCAAAACAAAGAACCATAGACTGCATGGCTTATAATCAACAGAAATTTATTTCTTACAGTTCTAGAGGCTAGAAGTCCAAGATCAGAGTGCCAGCATGGTCAGTTCTGGTGAAGACCCTCTTCCAGGTTGAAGAGAGCTGTCTTCTCACTGTGTCCTCACATGGAAGAAGGAGTTTGAAGGAGCTCTCTGGGGTCTCTAATCCCGTTCATGAGAGCTCTACCCTCATGACCTAATTACCTCCCAAAGGTCCCACCTCCTAATACCATCACACTGGGGAACAGATTTCAACATATGAATCTTGAAGGTACATCGACACTTATTTTATAACATTAGTCATGTACTTATGTTTGAGTTTTTAGTTATTTAATTAGCAATATAAAGTTCATATAGTTCACTTTATATTATCTCTGTTCCTAACTATTCTTTGTTTAAATAAAGATCTCAACTGTTTTTATGTTTAAATAAATTTGCAAAATGAGCCAATAACTAAAAAAGTATCTATAATATAAAAATGATCCTGTAATCCTATAAAATAAAAGTGATCCTAACAAATTATCTTTAAAAAGACAACCCAGTAGAAGAATAGGCAAAGTCTATGAATTGGCAGTTTACACACTCACACAAAAATCAAAATTGCCATCCCAATTAAAGGATGCTCAACCTTACCAGCAGTGAGGGAAATGCCAGTAAAAGTAACAATGGAAAACCATTTGTGCCCATATAAAGACTTATGTAAAATGTAAAGACTTGCAAACAGTAACAATATCCAGTGCTAGTGGGAATGTGGGGAAAGACACTCTTAATCATTGCGTGTGAAAATGTGAATGATAAGACTTTTAAAAAAAGCAATCCAGTAGTCAAAAATTTAAATATACCTATCTTTTTATCTGGCCATTTCAAATGTGGGAATAAAGTCACCAGTAGTTAAGGATATATGTACAAAAATATTTGTTGCTGTACTTTTTGTAAAACAAATAAACAAATACAAGACAATACCCTCCTCACAGATGGAAGTAATCTGAATACCTATTAGTAAAAAATGATTGAATAAACTTTGGCATGTCCATACCATGGACTATTATGTAGCTATATTAAAGGATAAATTAGTGCCATACTAGTTCAGCAGAAGGAATTTCCACAAGGAATTCTTCAGTGAGAAAGGTAATACATAGATATGTTTCTACTGTATAATAATTTTAAATTTATACGCCAGAAAAAACATGCCGCTGCCCCCTATAAATGTATAGATGTCTACCTATGTTTGAGCATAAGGAAAGGTGTAGAGTGGTAGAAACCAGGCTGTTAATGGTGGTTACTTAGTGGTGGAGAAAGAAGAGACAGAGAGAAGATCAGGAGGGAAGACATACATAACAATTTTAATGTCAATTTTAGAATGTAAAATTATAAAACTGCTATCAATATTTACAAATTGAATATTCATATAGACAAAGGCTTGAAGTAGCTGATGTGGATAAATCCAAATATTGATTTGACTTCAGGTTGTGAAATAGGTAATTTTCTTCTTGTGATCCTGTTATTTCAATATAGTGTCTTAATACATTTATTATTAATATTATTTTAAATGGGCTTCACATATGGTTATGGTAAGAAAACTGAATCAAGCAGGCTTAACTCACATTTATAATCAAGAGCTGGGTACACAGAGCAGTTGGATTTATTGATTCCAAACTGTTCTCTCAGGAGCCCCAGGGGTTCCATAGATATACCCCAGGGCCACCAAGTGGAAGAGGGCCGACCTCCTACATCTTCCTCTGCTCCTCTATCCTTCATAACCTCCAGCCCCAGCAGTCAACAGAGCAGCTCACTTTTATCTCTTTTGTTTATTTATTTTTAATTTAAACAATTTTTATTTTTAAAGATGTGGGGTATACTTCAGGATTAGCTATACAAGTGGCAATCATACAGGCCCCCCTTTGGCTCCACTTCACCTGGTTTGAGATTAAGTACCCTTATTGATGTTATGTGTCCCCTCCCTTCCTCCCCTGGCAGTTTCCAGCTACTGCCAATCCCTTTCTTATAGTATTATGTTAAATGTTCAGGGTCTGCTTATGAGTGAGGACATATGGTACATAGTGAAATGTTACACAGTCATAAAGGAGGACAAAATTATCTATGTTATATATTGGAATTTTACATACAATTTACTCAAAGAAAGTCCTAGTGCTTAAAAACAAATTTGAGCCGTGCTCGGTGGCTCAGCCTGTAATCCCATGCTTTGGGAGGCTGAGGTGAGTGGATTGCCTGAGCCCGCGGGTTCGAGACCTGCCTGGGCAACTTGGTGAGCCCTCATCTCTACAATAAATCAAAAATTAGCCAGGCGTGGTAGTGTGCGCCTGTAGTTTCAGCTACTTGGAAGGCTCAGGTCAAGGCTGCGGTGGCTGGGAGCTGCCCCTGCACTCCAGTCTGGGCGACGGAGTGAGACTCCAACTAAAAAAAAAACCAAAAACAAAAACAAATTTGAACATCATTGCTTTAGAGAATGACGTCTGAGCAGGGCCAACTCCAATATGAATACTCTATACATTATATTTATAATTATATTTTGAGGGAGTTAAATATGGTTCTGGCAAACAGCTGCATACAGTAAACATGATTAGAATGATTCCTGATTCCTACTCTTTTGTTATTAATACTGGAAATTTCTCCATTATGGACCTATTTGCTTGGGTTGAGGCATTTATAGTAGACTATGTATTGAGTCATTATAGTAGACTGTTATCATAGCTAGTTGTGTTTGGCCTATCTCACTCTGGTAATAGAATCCCTCTTTCCAGTGGTGAGCCCATCCTGAGTGTTTTAGGATAGAGACATGACCTAAGGCTGACTAATTAGAATACAAAATCCACTCGGCCATAGTAAATGGTCCAAGGAAGATATTTAATTAAGCTAGGCTAATCAGAACCCATTCTGGAATTTTTATTGAAATTATTGGGAAAATGGATGCTCTCCTCTTACTAGAACCACTAGCTGTAGGGATGAGATAAACCCAGAGGTGCTGGTGGCCCCCTTTGCTATCACATAGATTGTGAATGAAATCAAGACCAAAAAGGCAGAGTTGAGAAACGGAGATGGATTTCTGAAGACACTGCTGAGTCCCTGGAACCAGCTATTCCTGGAGTTAGTTTGCCCCTTGAACTTCCCATCTAAATTTCTTTTGTGTTTGAGTTGAGTATCTTATAACTGAGAGACTCAGCCTGACTCCTGCGTCGTTCCTGCTGACGGATATTTTGAGCAGGGTTGTTAGGGGGAAAGAATGGGGATCACCTTCATAGGGAAGCAAACAATGTTGAGAGGGGCTGCAGAACTATGGGAACAGTTGGAAGAGATTGGACACCTCATGGTGGGGTAGAACACGAAAGAGAAGGGAGGTGAGATGAAAACAACTGTATTTTCCACTGTCGCCTTGGGATGTGAATCCCTGCCCTTTGAATTCCTCGCTCCTCAGGATCTAAAGTCTTGGTGGCATTTTGCCACCATTTCCAAGGACATCACTGATTACCCTTCTAACAGCATGTTGTCAGAACAACCTTATAGGAGACAGAGTTCTGAACTGTGAGCACCAGCTTGGGTGGGGAGTGGAGAGAGGAATGTCCTCAAGGACTGGTCAGAGGGACTAGAGAGTGGGCTGATGAGAGAGGGTGCTCTGTCAGTATTACTTGGGACAGGACTGATTGATGGCAGGAGAGAGATGGAGCTCAGAGATTGCAAATGGAAAAATGGTGATGATATTTCTGTATCCATGAGAGACAATTCCCAGAGGGACAAGCTCCAAGGAAGCCATGTCACAAAAAGACAGAAGTCTCGGTATTGTGATTCATGCCAGTGTTTCAGATCTGGCTAGTTGAATAAATCATCTTTGTGATAAAACAGTCAGGCAAATATGTAGTCACCAGAATTCAGCATTTAAATGTGATTGCTATTTCTGAGGTTTACAGGGTGACAGTTTCTGTTCTGACTTGTGTATCCTGTGTTTGTTAAAACAATAAAAAACCTGTCTTACCCCCTTAATTCCACCCTTCTATTCTTTTTTGTTTGTTTTGTTTTTCAAGAGGGCAGTATTATAAACCCATTTCACACACATCAACCTGATATTTCCATTCACCTACTGTCATTTTGCAGTCCCAGTGAGAGTGATGGTAATCAGGTTATGGGCTGGAAACGGGTTTCCTCCCTGGGTAACCAGAATGTTCCTGAATTGCTGCCTCAGAGAGGAGCCAGATCAGGGCATACATCATCTGAACCGTGGGCCAGGCCTGGCAGCTGGTTCTTCACCGAAGCTATCACTTATTTCCATGTTTCCCAGTGGCAGCGTTAATATCCTTATGGAAGGATAACTGGGAATGGAATAAATGTTGCCCTGAAATAAATGCAAATGAAAATCTTCAGGATCACCTGTCCAGGAGCTTCAGGTGAAAACAAAGACAGAAACGTGATGCTTTCAGTTAATAGATCAGCTAGTTGTAGGAGGATAATTCCATTGTTAGAAACTGCCTATTGTCACAATCCTGATATAGTGAGGACTGCTTTTATTCCTTTTGAAGATGGAGAAGTCAGAGACCAAAAATATCCTTAGCATAAATCATGCCTTTTCCAGCTTTTGACAGCTACTCTCTCAAACTCAGGCATTGTGCACAGGGAAGGCCGACATCATCACAGATTTACATGTGTTTAATGGATAAAGCACGTCTGGGGAGAGATTTCCTCTGTTTAATTTCTGCCATTCAATGTTCATTAGTAGATCACATGACTATTAAAATAAATAGGGCATGGTAGTTTCTTTGGGACAGGGTTAAGCAGATGTGCTTTATTTTAAAAGATTGGATGAGTTTTATCTTAGAGATATAAATAAAATGTGAGAGGCAGAGCGAATGAAAGAGGCACCAGAGGATATAACGAGTGTTCAATCAGAAAGCTGGTTTCATTGCTTGGATGAGGACCTCTCCCATTGGGAAGCATATCTCTGAACCTTG
Source organism: Tarsius wallacei (assembly GCA_963574415.1). NCBI lineage: Eukaryota > Metazoa > Chordata > Mammalia > Primates > Tarsiidae > Tarsius > Tarsius wallacei. Next base: position 21,627 of record CAUYQG010124951.1, on the reverse strand, counting down.
GAATCTGAGCACTAGAACAAAACCAGACCTCAGAGTACCAGAGCTGACTCAGATGCTTCTGGGAAAAAAGCTGAGTAAGAGACAGGTGTTTTATGTATTTATTTAAATTAATACTGGAAACCTGGAATTGCTCAGGTCATTTATATTATTCCTGTTTAGCAATTTTCTAGACAGTGGTGTCTACATTATCTGTGTCTTCTCTCTTGGAGTAGTAATGGTCATCATTTTATTATACCAAATGGGGTTTAATCCATGGTTTCCTAATGCTGTACCACTAATTGGGTCTAGGTTGGAGACTTGAATACAATTCAAGTCTGGGAAGCAGTTTTAGATAGTACATTTATCTATTTATCATTTACAACTCAAAGTATTTACCTAAATCCTTCTAACTGCTTTGCTTGTCTGGATCGGCATTGCCTTTGCTGTTGCTATTTTTAATTTGAAATCACGAGGCCTGTTTTTAAAAAGCAATGTCTTATAGAAAGTGGTTCTTAGGATCACCACAGTCTCTATCATGGGTCTATAAAATTGTTTTAAGGAATGCAAATATCCTAGGAAGTGGGTAAGGGTAAGGATTACTCCTAATTTAATCTGGAAAAACTGAGGCCCGTGGGACTGAAAAGTTAGTACAAGATTTTATAACTCCTAAATCTTAGGGCTGACTCCCTATAGCTAAGTAACTGGGCAGTGGATTAGGTTTTGTGGGGTCAAGGCTAGGGCTATAGGTATTTCCTGGTGTTAGCACTTGAAGTCCCACATCCTAGAAAACCCCTCGATCGCAGGCAGGCTGGCACAGTTGGTAACCCTATTGCAAGATCACCATGCTGGCTCATCTCAGGTGTAATATACATCTCTAGAATCTCTTCTATACTCCTAAGTCTGTTTGGTAGCTGGCCCTCGCCCATGTGTTGCTTATTAAACTCCTAAATTTCAGCTTTGAAGTTTCTGAGCTTGGTTTTATTGTCCCTCACACTTGGGGTCTTTAGCTCCTGCAAACGAACAGACAAAAAACCCATCTCGGCCATTGCAGTAAGCCTGATGCCTCTTTATGAGCCAACAGGCTAATTTAATTCACAAACTTGTGTGAATAAATCTGAGGGATGAATATTTGTTGTTATATCTGACTTGTGGCATATGAGATGACGTATGGCAATCTTTCGAAAAATGAGGATACTAATTATACCAATTCCATAGGGTTATTTTAAGGATTAAATACATTAATACAGGAAAAGCACCGAAAACTGGGACCAGCACATAGTAAACACTCAATAAATATCAGGAAAAAGAAAAACATAAATAGTTCTATGGGAATGTAGATTGCTCACTTTGGGAGGCCGAGGCAAAAGGATTGCTTGAGTCCAGGAGTTCCAGACCAGTCTAGGCAACATAGCAAGACCACGTCTCAAAATAAAAATAATACATATATACATACATACATATATACATACATACATACATTTATCAGGTGCAGGATTGCCTGAGCACAGGATGTCAAGACTACAGTGAGCTGTGATTGTGCTGCTGCACTCCAACCTGGATGACAGAGTGAGACCCTGCCTCAACCTCCCCAACAAAAACAAAAACAAAACAAACAGTCCCAAAAACCTATAAAATTTTTTCTAAAAAAGAATATAGGCTATTGATTGAATTGTCATTGTCATCCTATTTGTAAGTCCTCAGAGGATTTTCAAGCTGTGGAGAAAATATATTAAAGGTTGAAATGAAAGTCATTCAGAGTCAGTGACGATTTGCCTAAGAAAACCTAGCCTGGCAGTCAGATGACTGTCTTCCCACTACTTAACCTAAATGTGCATCCTCATGCGCTTGGGAAGCCACTAAGTTGCGGACACTTGAGAGCTTCAACTTTGTGTGGTGGCCTGTGGGTGAGGCTTCCACCACCAGAGGGAGCTGAAGAAGCAAGTCGTTGAATTCAAACTGGATTACGCAACTAGGGAACGTAATTGCTCATGTAACTAGAAGTCTAGATCATGCGACTTATTTTCAAGGTTAACTCAGTGGCTTTAGAGTATAATTCAAAACTCATGGATGTTCTCTACTCTTCAAGATCTCATCTGTGAGAAATGAGGAGATCCGAGCCAGACATCGATCCTTTTTCTCGACAGAGAGCAGGGAGTTAGGGTGGGGGTGGGGGCTTTGGGAACCTGTCTCTTACCTGGAGGTGGTGAAGGGGCCTGCTTACTTGGAACAATTCCTCTGTGCCGACCAATAATACAAACAAATCAGAGCTCCTCCACCTCTGTTCATCTTCAGAAGCTAAATACAGGGTACCCAAACTTAGAAGAATATGGAAGTTAATATCAGTGGGGAAGCAAAGTCACAACAATAAATAGGGCTTAAGATAGATTTTAGGAGCTGGAATATAAAAGTCATGGAACTCAACATGTAAGGACATGAGAGCAGGCAAGAACAGGTCAGTCAGCCTTGAGGTGGGGGACTATTGTTGGGGATGGGTGCTACTTGCTTGTTCATTCCTTCAGTGCATTGAAACGGTGGGCTTGCAATGTTTAAGGAACAAGGGATGGATTTCCCAGAGAAACAGTTCAGGGTAGGGCTTCTTTTCCAGTAGGGGAACAAGAATGCAATTGGCTATGGATTGGAGGGTGGTTCTTCTTGCTCCAAGAATATCAACCAGTCCTGTTCCAGGAGCTCTGCATCTAGACTAAGGGCAGCAAGACTAATCTTGGATGCTATGTGGGTACGACTAAGGTTCCTAACTCACTGTCATGCTTGAAGCAGGGGCTGGTTCTTTGTGACCCGAGACAGGTGAGGTTATTTACTCACCTTTCTACTTTTCTCAGAAGGTAAATTCAAATTTGTTAGGGCTCATGTTTTCCAATGTTTAGAGTTCTTTCCCATCTCATTTAGTCCCTGGCTTCTTTGCTTGCCAGCATACCAGAATACATTTTCCTACAATATAGTCCATGCTCTACCCACTATGGCAAAAGAGACAGAGCCAACAGAGCCAGCAGTGCCAGAGCATGTGGGGAGACACAGTGGTAAAGAGTCACTGTTCTATTCTTTCTAAAATATCTAAAAGTGGATGGCCAAATTTCATTGCCTATGGAGTATTTGGAAACAGACTTTTCAAGGGATAAAAACTTTCTTGAATGTGAGGATTGTCAAGGAAGATGATACTACAGGAGAGGGATTGTCAAAAAGGAGGCATTGAGACTTTTTCTCATGTAGGCTGGAGACTGATCCTGGGAGTATTTTCCAGAAAAATGCCTTTCTAAATGTTTTTAAAAATAGCAGTGGAAGCTGGGTGTGGTGGCTCATGTGTGTAATCCCAGCACTTTGGGAGGCGGAAGCGAGAGGATTGCCTGAGCTCAGGAGTTCGACACCAGCCTAAGCAACATGGTGAGCCCTTGTCTCTACAATAATAAATAATAATAATAAATTAGCCAGGCATGATGGTACATGCCTGTAGTTCCAGCTACTCGGAAGGCTGAGGTGGAAGAATCATCTGAGCCCAGCAGGTTGAGGCTGCGGTGGCCATGAGTGTGCCACTGCGTTCCAACCTGGGCAACAGAGAATCCGACTCAAAAAAAAAGAGAAAGCAGTGTAAAAACATCATTTAGATTAGCTATAATTTCAAAGATTCATCATCTTGAAGGGTAAACCTCAATGTAACACACACCAGGCATGTCTACATAAAAACATTCTAATTGCTTTATGACAACTTATATGTAGACTTCAATTACTTGTTTACATCTTAGAAAAATCAATGCATATTTAGGTGAATGACTAACAAAGTCTTTCTTACTTATCTGTTTTTAATAAACAAATGCTGCCCACATTCTCTTCACGCTACATTTATTTTTGGACTGGTTGCACTGAGTTTGTAGGCAGAGGTAATTGAAAGTTGTAATGGGGTGCCATCTACTGGAGAAATAGAACAATTGCGTCAAAAACAATTGATACAGGTTTTCCTTGTAAAAGAGAACTTAGTGAATATAAAGTAAAAAAAAACATGGAAAGAGATGGGAAGTTTCCATTTTGCTTAAGAAAAAATATTTATTTGAACTCTAATAGGCTGCTTTGATATACTATTTCATTTTAACATTAGTCCTTGCACTAGGAATCAGGAGACACCCTCAGTCTCTACTTAAAATCCTAAAACTTTCAAATGTCTGAGACCTGTGCGATCACCTAGTTCAACACCCTAATGTTGAGAAACAGGTAGCTCAGAGCAGAAGGGACTCATCCACCCTCTCCAGCTGGGTAATGAAGAGATTTATGTCCTCTCACCGTCAAGATGGACCTCCCTTAGAGGGAAGCGACAGTTTGGCGAAACATTATGATTTAAGGGATATTAAGAAGTTATTCATGGCCAAAAAAAAAAAAAAAAAAAAACTCCCTTGCTGGTTAGACAGACTGTTAGAAGTTCTCATCATTAGAGTTGCCCCTTTGAGTGGAAAGTAGTGCTCGCTTGTGTGTACTATGAGTACCTACGAACACCTTTACACAAATAAGATATAAGGTATTTTATCCTGATTAGCTGCTATTTCTTTGCTTATTTAGAAAGTAAATTGCAGAATTGCTTCTTTAGATAGAATTCTAGCCAAGAGAGGGTGATGAGGAGTGAGAAGAATGTTGTGAGAGGTGACCATGGCTTCCCGGAGGCAGTGATATACAGGGAGGAAAGCTGGGCCTGGTGAGATATAGACCCTGGGCTCTAGAGTACAGAGAAAAATAGGCACTTGGAGGGAAGAACATGCATGAGGGATGGGGAGCTCTCAAAATCACAGTGCTCTTATTCCACAATTGCAAATACACCAATGAGGGGTACTTAAATGGGTGCTAAGGGAAACAAGGGTGGCTAGACAGGACAGGGTACTCTCTGATGAGCTCTGATTTCTTCCTTCCTTCCTTCCTTCTTTCCTTCCTTCCTTCCTTCCTTCCTTCCTTCCTTCCTTGTTTTTGAGTTGGAGTTTTACTGTCGCCCAGGCTGGAGTGCAGTAGCACACGTATGGCCAGCCCAGTATTGACCTGCTGGGCTCCGGCGAGCCTTCTGCCTCAGTCTTCCAAGTAGCTAGAACTTCAGGCATGTGCTACTATGCCCTGCTAATTTTTGATTTATTGTAGAGATAAGATCTGCCAAGTTGCCCGGGCTGGTCTTGAACCCGCAGGCTCAGGCAATCCACTTGCCTTGGCCTCCCAAAGTGCCGAGATTACAGCCTGAGCCACTGAGTCCAGCCTGAGCTCTGATTTCCAATGACGCTTAAAAAAGATAGAAAGGAGTACTTGGCTGGAGATAAGAGGCAAAGTTATGTAGGAACAGTATTATATAGTCTTTAATTTCCATGAGTTTGTAAAAATGCTTAGGGTAACATAAAATTATCTTCAGAATAAGTTCCTCAAAGTGGGGAAGGGTCCTGCTTACTTGGAGCAATTCTTCTGTCGATCAATAATATAAACAAATCAGAGCTCCTTCACCTTGGTTCATCTTCAGTTTTTGCAATAAGGAATAATCTTTGGATTGAAAAGTAAATATTGATGAAAGGGAACGGAAGTCCAGACTGGAGAAAAAAAAAAAAAGCCAGCTAGTAACAGATATACATTAGAATGCTTTCTGCATTCAATGTTTTACTTGCATTATCTAATTTAATCTGTACAGTAACTTTATGGTTTTAGGCACTATCTTATTTAACTATTAGGAACCTCAAGTGTAGAGAGGTGAAGTTATTTGCTTATGTTTCCTGCAGTAAGGGGAATGGAATAAGGGGCATAATTTATGCCCAGGCTGTCTGATCTGGAATCTGAGAGCTGAGCTGCTCAATTACTCAGCCTCCAGAGTTCCTAAGGGAGGTCAGTCTCCTGGTGCAGGCACAGAATCCCAACTTCTGAGAGAACCTGCATATTGATAATGTGAACCAAGTGAGGGGCTGGAAATCCAGGGACGGGAAAGAGACTTTTCTTTTGAAGCTTTTTTTCCTTAAAAAACAAAGCATATAATAGATTCTACAAGTTGCAAACTGGTGAGCTTTGATGTAGATGCTTGGTAAAATCCTAAGATAATAAGATAATAACCCTAAATCTTAAAGGGTTATTATAAATACCTGGGAAAGGAAGCAACCAATCTAAGCACCCAACAAGGGTTAGTAACTATGTCATACATAGTTACTGAGATTATCCAAAGAGCCCTTGGGCACCCCGGGATTATACAAAGAGCCCTTCCCTCAAAGTAGTCATGACCAGTGGGGGGGAAAATTGCAGTGCTGTGTAGACATCAGATAGGTGCATCAGTAGAGATCCTGTGCCCAGGAGGCACACAAACCAGGCTAGACAGACAGGAAGTAGAGAGGGTTCCCCAAGGATTAGACTCCTTTCCCTGTCATTAAAAAGGTTTTAAAAATTAACTTTCTGTTAAAATTTTAGGTTGAACTATATGATATGAGTCATATGAAATTGTCATTTTTAAGGCCACAAATGGTCAAATATTGGCAATTTCATATGCCTCAACCTAACCCAAAGTTTCAAAAATCCAACAGCACTACAAATTAACCTTAAAATCAAAAGGTTGGGAAGCCCCTGTTCCACATCTTTCCACCCTAAACTCCTTCTCCTCATGACTTTTAACTTATATAGCTGTTTTTAGCTATTTCTTTGTCTACATATTGCCAAATAATACGTTACTGTTATTTCTTGATTTTCCATTTTAACAATATCTATTGAATTTCTGTTGCGAGGATGGGATTTTAACTCTCTTATACCACCACTATCATAAATAACTGAATGTGTAACCATTCTTACATTTCTATATTATAATTTCTAGTGAAACCACTCTTCACATTTGAATCATTAATGTCGGGAGGACAAGATTCTTGCTAAACAGTTTTGTGATCTCTGCCCCTTTATTCATTGATTCATTTGCTTCTAGCTATGGAAGGAGGGGTGGCTTAACCTGACCAGTGAATTTGGATAAACCCTTTTTCTTCTTCTCCCTCTTCCCCCGAAGCTATTTGGTCACAAGGAATAAGATTTTCTTGCTGCTCCATCTGGGTGGGGAAGGTCTAGTCCTGCCCCGGCTGGAAGGGGGTGGGTGGGGAATTTGTCTAATTCTAGGATTCAAAGCCCATTTGGCTGTCACACCTAAGCTACGTTAGCCAAATAAGCCATTAAAAAAAAAAACCCAGAAGTTTATTTCTCACAGTTCTGGAAGCTGAGAAGTCCAAGAAAAAGGCAACAGCAGATTTGGAATCTGATAAGGGTTTGCTTCCTAATGGACAGCTATCTTCTCATTCTAATCTCACATAGTGGAAGCTAGCCCAGTAAGTGTATATAATGAAGATAAAAATAAAAATGAGATTTTGTCCTTCATTTCAATTCCTTGGACTTATTTATCAGTTTGTTCAGAAGTTGGGTAAGGAAGAGGAAAATTATGTACCAGGTTTCTAGGAAGGACCCAAATTTGATAATTATATACTTCTAAATGTATCTTTTTTTCCCTATAGAGTCCTTTGTTTTTTGTCTAGAGCTGTTAACTGTTTCTGTTTATTTGTGTAACTCATTCCTAAACTTCCAAAGGCTGAACCTATGAGGTCATCACTTCAAGTAATGTAATCTTTTGTGCTCCCCAACACCCCCTTCCCCCAGTCTTGGAGATGAAATTTTTGGAATCCTCCTACTTATCTTCCAGCCTTTTCTGGTTGTTTTCTGGGCCTACAACTTAGCTGCCACCCAGAGGCTTCTCTTACTATCATCCTGGGAGTTTTGTTTGCTTATCTTTTGTGTTAAACCCATGATTTCTTGGATTATATGACTTCCTCTTTCTTGTCTATATTCCACTCTTACACTTGACTAATTATTTTGCTAAGTGGAGAATTCTGTGTTTGACAGAACTTCCCCGAAAACTTCTGCATCCTGGTGAGTGTTATGAAATTTCATAAAAATGAGCATTTTGCAGGATACCACCTTTCTATTTAAAAACACATTCTTTTAAGTCTGGGAAATTTTCGTGCATTATTTCTTTTAAAATATTTTCCTTCCATGTTCTCTGTTCTCATTTTCCATTCCTCTCCCCCTTCCCTGGAACCCCTGGGGATTTGACCATCTGGATTGATCCTCCATTTTCTTGTTTATTTTCCTCTCTTATTTTCCATCTCTTTGTCATTTTGTTTTACTTTCTTTCTTTAAAAAAATTTTTTAAAAAAAATTTTAAATATGTGGGGTACAATTCAGGGTTAGGTATACAAATGTTCATTATGCAGGTACCCTTGTTGATGAGGTACTTTACTTTCTATGAGATTTCCTGTACTTTATCTTTCAAGATGTAGCATTTGATTCAATTCCCCTGATTTCAACGGACCATCTCACCCATTCCTCATCTGTGTCTTGGGTCCCTGAGACCAGAGCCTGAATCCCGAGTCTAGAGTCTGGGACCTAGAATTCTGTTGAAAGGAAACCACCTGAGTAAACAGTTCAGAAGCAATTGGAATCTGAAGCTACATTCATTATGTATAAAACAAAGGCGGGGACAGGTACACACACAACAGAGATGTGTTTGAAAGAGTTGATATTAATTCTTTTTTTTTTTTTAGTTGAAGCCTCACTCTGTCACCCCGGCTGGAGTACAGTGGTATACTCATGGCCACCCCAGCATTGACCTGCTGGCCTCCGGGGAGTTTTTTGCCTCAGCCTTTCAAGTAGCCGGAACTACAGGTTCATGCTACCATGCCTGGCTAATTTTTGATTTATTGTAGAGACAAAGTTTCACTAAGTTGCCCAGACTGGTCTTGAACCCGTGGGCTCAGGCAATTCACTTGCCTGGGCCTTCCACAGTGCTGGGATTACAGGCTGAGCCACAGAGCCCAGCCGGTATTGATTCTTTTTAACATTTTTTGGGAATACGTTGCTATCTCTTCTTACAAATTAATGTAAACCCTCAAGCAACAGACAACAGACACTAAAACTTTCTCTTTTATGCAAATGTAAGGTTTTATTATTATGAACTAAAAATGCTCAGTAGACTTGTTGCTTTCATCATGATTGACATTAAAATACACTCTCTTGTCACTGAAAGTAAATAAGTTGGCCTTCCTTAGTATGAGTACTAACCTGGCTCCTCAGATTTCAAGTACAGTTATCAATCCTATTCCTAACTCTATTTAATGGAAACATTAATATGGGTACCTTTCAGTACTCACTGATACTCAATTACTTTCAAAACTGAAGTTAAGAAAAAACGTATTAATAAGAAACAACCTGGAGTCGATGTCATCCATCCATTTACACTCTAAACTTTATTCCTGAATTAATCCTATTGGAGAACTAAACTTGGAATGCATGATAGCCTGGCGGTTGGAGAAATACTTCTGTTAACTATACTTGGGCATGAGGGCATCAAACTATATTAGAAACTATTCTAAGAAGCGCCTTTATGAAATATGTCAGGTTTTACACTATTCAAGCTACTTTTTTTTTTTTTAGTTGGAGTCTCACTCTGTCACCCAGACTGGAGTGCAGTGGCCACTCCCGGCTACTGCAGCCTCGACCCGCGGGGCTCCAGCGATCCTTCCGCCTCAGCCTTCCAAGTAGCTGGAACTACAGACGTGCGCGACCATGCCCAGCTAATTTTTGATTTATTGTAGAGATGAGGTCTCACCAAGTTGCTGAGGCGGGTCTCAAACCCGCGGGCTCAGGCAATTCACTCACCTCGGCCTCCCAAAGTGCTGGGATTACAGGCTGAGTCATGGAGCCCAGCCCAAACTACTTTTATTATAACATAGTTTCATAGAATAATTGTTTGAATTAAACCCAGAAGGGAAAAATTTTCCTAAGGAAAAATTGTAGAAGACATGGTATTGGGGAGGAATAGGAAAGTTCAGAAGTGAAAAAAGAGCAAGATGTATTTGGGAAACAATATTTATTGCAGTTTACCTGGAGAGAGGCATACAATTAGGACTGGAAAGTAGGATTAGAGCCAGACTGTCAGGCCAAAGAATGCATATTCTTTGGGAATGAATGGAAGATAAGAATATGGTTTGAACACTTACTATTTGATAGGTGCTGAGTGTGGAGTATTAAATAAAAGGGACATGGCTCTTGGTCTCATAGAGCAATTATGATCAATGAGACAGACAATAATTCAGTAAGCAAGCAAATAAGTGCTTAATTTCTCTGTATGAATGAAAAGAACAGGGTTCTAGGTGAGAAGAGTGAAAGACATCTTTCTTTAGAAAGAGTAGACTCATCTCTGAGAAGTGGCATTGACATGGAGACCTGAAGGATGAGAAGTGTTATCCAGATGAGGGCAGATGGGGAAAAGCATTACATGAAAGGTGAACAGGAGTTGCCAGGCCCTGGAGTGGGAAGGGTTTGATGGCTGAACCAAATGAGGAAGGCCAGTGAGGCCAGTGAGGAGGAAGGCAGTGAGAGAAGTTGAAGAGGTAAGCTATGCCAGGGCACATAGAGTCAGAATATTGGGAACTTATTCTAAGTGCAGTGAGAAACTTTTTACAAGTTTTAAACAGGGTGTGTGTGTTTGTGTGTGTGTGTGTGTGTGTGAGAGAGAGAGAGAGAGAGAAAGAAAGAAAGAAAGAGAGAGAAAGAGATTGAGAGAGAGAGAGGAGAGAGAGAAATAGATCGTGATAGAGATAGAGATAGAGATAAGGTTTATTGGTAATTCAGGATAGGTTTTAGGTAATACATGTTTGTCAAAGTAGAGAGAGAGAAAAAGAAGTTAGAGCTGGACAGATCTGTTATAATAGTGTAGGACAGGCATTGATTGGCAAAAGTTTCTGTAAAGAACCAGATAGTAAATATTTTAGACTTTAAGGGTAAAACAGTCTGTCTCAACCACTCAGTTTTGCTGTTGTAGTGTGGAAGCAACCATAGACAATACAAGGAGCCCAGCAGGTTGAGGCTGTGGTGGCCGGGAGCGGCCACTGTACTCCAGTCTGGGTGACAGAGTGAGACTCCAACTCAAATAAATAAATAAATAAATAAATGAATATTGTTGTGTTCCAGCAAACCTGTATTTACTCAAAACAAGTGGTGGTCCAGATTTGGCCCTCTGGTTGTAGTTTGCTGGCCCCTGTCCTGAAGCATTAAAGATATGCCAATGGGAATGTAATAAAAAATAGGCTAGGAAAGTCATAGGATGAAGAACTGCCAGGCTTTGTGACCACATGTAGGGGATGAGAAAAAAGACATCAGAAAGCAGGTGACAGGGATAAAATTTTTTATTTTTTAGAATTATATAGAATTCAGCAAGAGAAGCTGGGTTTCAGGGCAAATAGTGAGTTTGCTTCTAGTTTCTACACAGTTTATAGCAAATTTTCAATTGGATATGGATGGTGTAGAAACATCCATAAGGCAGAGAGTTGGCAGTGACATTCAGTGCTCATATAGGCTATGAGAAATCTGTATAGGGGATCCCTTGTCTTTATTTGAAGGCTATGGGTGACTCATGTACCCCACAAGTTGATTCTGAAATGGTTGCTTCTTTCTTCTGTAATGAGCACCCTCTGAAGCTGCAAATTCAGCTGAAGAAGGCTCTTTTCTCCAAAGGACTTTGAAAGTTTTATTCTCTGTGCAGGGCTGCATTTGCGTGTGAGTGAATGTGGTAAACCCTTGCGGATGCCAAAGAAAGGTCAGTAACACCTCTGGCTCTCTGCTGTGAACAGCCATCACCAGACACCCCGTGTGATTTGAATGCCTGTCTCCAGTGACAAAGAAGACTGTCTCCTGGAGTAGATTTCTCATTTTTGGGTCACCCCTAGTTTTAGCATATATGTCTTAAAATATATTGTCATCCATCACACTGATGCATTTTGTAGTTATTCAAATTCTAGAAAATATATTTGTTTAATGAAAGATGTAAAGAATGCCTGAAAAATATTTTTCCTGAAAATAATATAGGAGAGAATGAGAATTGGGGCTTGGCTATGCTTGGGATGGCAGCACAGGTCTGGCAGAAGAGTTCTGTGCTTTGGATTTGATGGGTGAGTTGGGCAAACTGTGGGGGCAGTTGTCCTGTAGTCATCACTGCAGCGTGGGGGTTATGTGTCTGATGCTGGGTAGGAGAAGATTGTGATTTGGCTACCATCAAGCTTCCTTTGCATCTTGGAATTGTAGGCTGGCACAGTGAGACCTGCCATAGGGGATCTTTTTGAAAGTCTCTTGCCTCCCTCCCTTTTCCTCAAAAGTCTGTTCTTGGTACAGCGGGTAGTTCTGTAAGGGTGAATTAACCTGTATTCCGATTGGGGTGGTTGACCACAGTGATTTCTCCTACTGCACATATCTGAACCAAGTTCTGTCTTTTCTTTCTTGTCCCTTCTTTTAGGGGAAACTTCTGCTTTCCTCCCCACCCTGATCATGTGGTCTAAATGAGGACTACCATCCTTTTACAGTGCCTGGTTTTCTGGACACTGTGATGGGTCCAGATATGGCCCATCCATGTGAATTCTTCAATGTAAGCTGCTGTCTTGGTGAGAGAATTGTGAGGGTGCAGTTTTCAGCTGTGATGCCATGCCCACACAGAATTAGGAACACCCCAGGAAGAACAGCATGGAGGGAGCAGAGAGAGCCCAGAAGATGTGCAAATCCCTGTTTCTTCTAGGATATTTAGTGCTAGCCTCTCTGTCTCTCTGTCTTTAGTACTAGCCTACTCAGGGCTTTGGTAACAAGCTCTTTCTTTGATTTTATGGAGTTACCCTAGAATCTCACCAACAATTCATCCTTTTGCTTAAGCCATTTAGAGTCGGTGTTTTTTCATTTGCCATTTTATAAGGTTTGGAGTGGTATGACAAGAGAGCATCGAGAAGGAGTATTATCCTTCTGAATTACACCACAGAAGCAATGGCCTCTTCTGCTGCTCTGTATGAGTGGAGGAGCAAAAGTATAGGCAGTTGCTCAGAATTATTCTAAAGACCTGCAGAATTTCACATAGGGGCTGACCCCGAGAGTGTAGATCATCAGAACACTTGAGGCAGGTCTCGTGATGAGAAATCACTTTTGGTAACCCCAACAATGCCACAGGAGGAATAAATGCTACAGAGGAATAAATGGGGGAAAAACAATCTGTTGTCTCCAGAAAGTGTCTTTAGATCTTGTGCTGGGAAGGAGACTCCTTTTGACTCTCTTCATTCTCCTTCAAAAATGACCCCAGCCCATTGGCCCATCTTTATTGTTTACTACAGAGACAGCACTAGTAAACCTTTCCTGGCCATGGCTTCTGTTTTATTGCCTCTGTCTCCAAACTGAGTGTCTCTCCTTCTCACACTTTCCCACCTATTAAAATACTACATCTATTTCAAGGCTCACTGAAGAAGCTACCTTCTCCATTAAGCCTAGCTTTACTGGCCCCAGCTAAAATTAATCTCAGCCTCTTTAATTACAATAGAGTTTTTTATAGTTCCCTGAGCATGTATGCACTACTGGTCCCAGTGGTTATAGGCCTACCCATCTTTATGCTAGCATGTACAACATTAGGTCAGGAAGTTGGCCTACATAATTTCCAAACACCCCTGGAGTAATTCTGTAACTTTTATAATTCTATCACCAATGTGAACCGTTCACAAACTTAAGGTATAAAGGCACATTTTTTTAATTTTAAAAATGACTATCTTAAGATCTCATATTCCTTAGTACCAGGAGTTTAGTATGCTCTTCTTTTCTGAGACTCCCCCTCTTCCTGAACTGCTCCACAACTCCAGGCAGGCACTGTTCAATAGAACATTCTGCCATGATCATAACCACATGTGGATACTGAGTACTTGAAAAATGAGTGGTGTAACTGAGAAACTGGACTTTGAATTAATAAATTTAAATAGCCATGTATACATGTGTGGCTAGTGGCTACCAAATTGGATAACACACCTCCAGGAGATTCCACAGCCCCCAAAAGAATTTTCTCCAACCTCTACACCATTGTAAAATATCACTTACCTCTACACCCTTGTGGAGTATCACTGGGGTCAGTAACAACAACTGCTGCTTCCCATCACTAAGTGATGTTGCTCGTGGCAGTTAAGTGCTGTACCTCCTGCTCACCGTTGCTGGTCCCTTGCTATGAAGGGAGTGATAGAATCCTGCTCCTCCCACTGTAACTCTTTGGAGGTGTAATCGTACTTCCTTAGGTTAACCTTGGCCAAGCTGCCCATGCTTGGGTTCCAAGGCTGGAAGTCTTATTATCCATCTATTCCCATGCACGAATACTATCCAGGACTTTTGCGGCAACCAAGAGTGGGGATAGAGCTATTGTTCATCATCTTATTGACCCGAAATCATTATCCGCTACTCTGCCTAGGTATCCATCAACAGAAGTCAAGATGGATTTTTTTGAATCCTCCAAAGCATAAACGATCTGACTTAGAAGTAGAAATAGACCCCCCAGACAAGAATTCAACTGTAAGTAGTTTATGTGGAAGGAGATTCTAGGAAATATCAGCAGGAGAGTTGAGAAGTAAAATAGGAAAGGGAAGGGAGCCAGTAAGGGATAATGAATCAAATAAATTACCACTGGGGCAACTGAAACTCAGCCCTCCTGGGGAACTCTAGAAGATGGTACAGAACATGCTTCAGAATTATCCGAAGAGGCAAGTAAGATGATATCTATCCACTAAATCTCCATCTCTTATTGGTTGAGGGCTTCTCTTAAAGACATTAAATCTCCTGCCCTTTGAGTTTGTCCTGAGGGCAGACAAGTGTGCCCTCATTGCCAGAGCAAAGCCAGTAGACCGAGTTACAAGCAATTGCAGTAGAAAATCACTGGAGTATAGAGGTGAGCAGGGAAGTGACAAAGCTTGCTTCAAGGTCCTGGACGATGGCACTCGTATATCCTTTTATAAAATTGGCTGTCTTAATTGATTCTGGGGTTCTTACATCTTCTCTTCTAAGGACGGCATCCTCAGAAGTTTCTCATAAGATGAGTAGAGCCTCCTACAATTGTAATCTGGGGCAGGGGGCGTCCTCTCTGGTTAGCTTCTTCATTGTAACTCGGTTTGCCTGTTTAGTAATATATTGGCTATTCAATGTATCAAAGACATCAAATAAAACTTTCATGTGGTTTGAAAAGCACAGTAAAATAAAATGAAAACCACTTCCTACACAAGTTCTAACAGCATCGCCTGCTCTGTATGAAGAAAAAGGGTTTGGGATGTAAAGATATCTTAAAATTTCAGATTTTAAATGAACACATTTTCATAAACTCTTGATTCCCCCAGTATCAGTAGGAATGAGCTGTATTATGTTGTCATAAGTGAATAGAATATATGTGCACAAAGTGAAAAAAAAATTTAAAGATAAAATAAATGAACAATAGAATATGTTCTTAAATATAGACAGGTGGATTTTAGTGATGTGGGAGTCTCTCTAGAGGTGAACTTGGTGTTCCTTCATGGTAAAAGCATTTTTAAAATGGATTATTTCAGAAAGTTTTTGATGACAATATCTCCTTTCACTACTTCTTGGGGCTTGAAATAGAAGGTATTTTTACTTTACATTTAATCACAAACTTAATTTGGCCTATACATAATGATTTACAATCTTCCCAGATATGCTGGGTATCAGCAATAGAGGAGCTACCAGGCAATGGGTTGTTTCTAATTGAATATTCAGTGTATGATATGTAGATTTATCTTATAAATATCACTGGTTATAGCCTTGTAAATTCAGAGATACATCATCTATAGTTCAGCTTTGAATGTAGAGTAAATGAAGGAAGAATAAATTTTAAATGAAAAGATCAAAAAGGACAATTAATATTTCATAATCTTAATGAACTTTTTCTACCACATTTGGTTTTTTATGTTATTTGGGGTGTATGGTGTAATTATTGCTCTTATAACCAAATCAGATAATCTGGTCACAAAGTTGAATGTTAAAAGGTAATGTGAATACAGTATCTTGTTTGGCTTAAGAAATTAGTCATTAAGCTCCTCAATTAGCTCTGTGCTTATTCTGGGGAAGTTGCATTACTCAAGTGAGTAAAATTGTAAACATTCAGAATAAGAAACAAGTTATTATGCATTTTTGGGTTGAAGTCTACTGGTGAGAGAGATGTGTGAGTTGCTGGATGGGGGGAAAAGAGGAATCCCGCACCAAGGAACATGAATTAAATCAAGTTTTTCAATGTGTTTGCAAGCATGATAATATTTAACAGATCCCTCAGAGCAGTAGAATTGGTTGGTGATTTCATGTTGGTAGACATCTGGCCCTTGAAACCAGCCAGAATTACCTCTGCACACCCGCCTGCTGGCCCAGTAGAGGTGAATGGTGCATACCAATCAGGACCAGAGGAAATTGACCAGGACCTTTGATTATAACTCGCTTTCCCTTTGGCCTCATCTTTCTATCTTGAAGCACTTGGCTCCAAAACTCTGACTTGGACCATACTTCTGACTCTTAGTCCTACTTCTGACCAACCCCTTCAGAATTGGCACACTCCTGATCTCTAGGATGTCAGCTCTTTTCTTTCATCTCCTTTGTTCCAGTGACTCCTACTCAGGCTGAAAATTCCCCACTTTGTTCTGGCGACTTGGTTGATCTCCAGCTGGCTCAGCCCCTGACCTCCTTGAGGTTGAGGCAGCATTTGGAGGAAAGAAAAGGGAGGAGCGATTCAGATAATTAACATCTGAGAGAACCCTGGAACTTCAGGTTGTGCACATGCTGCAGAGCGGGCTAAGATCATAAAGGCGAGATGGAGCCAATATGGGCATCTTGGAGAGGTGGGCAAGAGCAAGAGACCTAGTTCTAACTTATAGGAAGGGAATGAATTTTGTATAAAGTAGCAAATGCTAGATTATGCTAATAACACACAGCCCCCAAATCAGTGGACGGCAAAACTAAAAGTTTGCTTTTTTTTTTTTTTTTGAGTTGGAATCTCACTCTATCGTCCAGGTTGGAGTGCAGTAGCACACTCACAGCTACCCCAGTGTTGACCTTCTGGGCTCTGGTGATCCTTGCACCTCAGTCTTCCAAGTAGCCGGAACTACAGGTGTGTGCTACCCACCTGGCTAATTTTTGATTTATTGTAGAGATGCGGTCTCGCCAAATTGTCTGGGCTGGTCTTGAACCCGCGGACTCAGGCAATCCGCTCACCTCGGCCTCCCAAAGTGCTGGGATTACAGACTGAGCCACCAAGTTCGGCCTAAAGTTTACTTTTTCTACAAAGAAAGTACCCAATGTGGTATGGGATGATGATCTGCTCCAGAGTCATTCGGGGACCTGTGCTAACCAAAACTCTGCTACTTTAATATTTGCATCATCTGGGTAATGTGGACTGAACACCCCACAGCAGGAAAAATAGACTGGAGAATCCAGCATGGGCTTTTCACTGTCTCGGTGCAAAGATGATACATGTCACTTCTCTTTTTAAAATTTTACTGGCTATAACTAGTTAGACGATCCTGCAACTTTAAGGAGGTTGAGAAATGTAGGAGAGGAAGTATAATATTTGAGGAGAATATTACAAGATTCATTGTTAAGGATCCCAATAGAAGGAGAGGGGCAGGGGTGTGCATGTGCATGCCAGGAGTTTGGGGAAGCAAGTCCAGGACAACCCATCTAAAAGAGAAATAAATGAAGGAAGCAGGAGCCTGGACCTGGCATAAAGGAGCTCCACAGGGCCCTCAGCTAGCTGAGTTCTCATTCTGAATCACTAGAATGGCTGGAATAGGGACTGACATCAGAATCTGAAAGTCACCTTCAAAGAGTATTGTTTCATATTATTATAAAGGGAGTTTAATAACAAATTTCTAAATGTATAAAAAATTCATTTAAAAGCCATATGAATTCTTGTGTAGTGTTTTGAACTAGTCAATCATCATTCCAGAAAGAAGCATGTTATTTTCTGGGTTCATCATCTCACTGGCAGAGTTATCTACCGCTCTTAGTCATTTACTTCATGTAAAAATCAGGCTAACTTTTGATAAATTGTAGCTACTGTTTATTACATTAAAGTACTTTACATTCACAACCTCATGGAATCTTCCTATAACCCTAGGAGATGATGACGATGATGATGATAATTAGCAACACCACTTTACAGACAAGACCACTGACCTTCAGAGAGGTCAAGGGTGTAAAGCTAGTAAGAGGCAGAGCTGGGAATCGAATCCAGGTCTTAGCTGAATACAGTATCTCATATTTGATTCCTAGAACTAAATTGAATATATATCAAGTCTGGTATTTCCTAGGAGCTCAATAATGTTTATTTTCTTCCTCTTTTCCTTTCTCTCTCTCTCATCCTTGGGATTCCAGCCAAATAACTTCACCTGTTGGGGATTCCTTCAGGGATTTTTCTGTTGAGAAGAGCTAGGAAACCACACAATAATTTTTCCAACTGAGCAGGTGATAGGAGAGAGAGACTGGACACCCCCTCTTGCCAATCTTTCTTCTGGCCTCTCTGTCCATGCAGAGACTGGGAGAGGCAGGGGAACCAGGAAACCAGAAAGAGTCCCATTCCTTTTTACCTCTGGGCTAACCTCCACCTCTTTCTTCTTCCCTTTTGCAATATTTCTGTCTTTAGTGCTGTTGCAGGTGTTAAAATGAATAACTTGGTCATATAAACATCATTCTTTCTTAAGCAAGAAAAGCTCTACCAGTTCCCAGCTCTTCTAAAAAATGAAGCCACTTTAACCTTTGTTCTTAAAAAATATGAGGGTTTAACATAAAATGAACTGCTTCATCAACCAGATTCTGGGTTTCTCCTATACTGGGAACAAGGTGTCCTAGGGTCATGGGGTTGAAGGTAAAGTGTACAGGAAAGAGGGTGGTTGTACATCTTGAAAACACTACCCCGTGTGTGTGTGTGTTTTAATTTAGAGGGAAACACGGGTGACAACCAGCATGGAATTTGAGGATATTTCTTTTCTTTTATCTCATTCTATAAATAAACTGGATTTCTGCCAAGGAAAAAGTAATTTGGGACATGATTCCTAGTGTCTACTCTATGAACTACTTTGAAAACTCCAGGCTGCTACTTGGTATGATGAGTTCCAGGTTCTTAAAGGGCACTTTGAGTCTTCATGCATGGGAAACTTACAACTTTGTCTTTTTCATCCAGTTTCCACTTTGAAAAAGACAGAATCCCAGAATGATTAAGAATCTCTCTGTAATCAAATGCTAATAAATATCTGTATCAATGGAATATACTGCTGATTTGCTTATTGCTTGCCTGTGATGGGTTATAGGTTATTTTGGTAATTTTAATAATAATGATAATTCACTACCACTAGTCCATAAAGGCCAAATTCTTTCTTAGTCTAAAGCTTAAATCCTGCTTTCCTGACTTAACTCAATAATGTGGGTGTAGCCCGAAGAGGTATCTGTTTGAGGGCAGAAAACCCACCAGTTTGTCAGTTTTTAGAATTTTGACCTCAAAGGTGATTTCAGAGCCTCTTATCTTTTCCTTTGCTGTGTGTTGCCACTGAGGAGGAGATCATTTTACATCAGAATGGCAAGACATGGACCATGGGATAGAGGAAGACCTTGAGCATCTCCCTGGCTGCTCAAAGATTTAGAAAATTGTTGTCCTCCATCTGCTTTGCATATGATGGGACAGTTCAGTGTGTATAGTATGTACATATTTGGTGAATACACAGTGACTATCCTGATAACTAATGTGATAGGTCAACAGAAGACCACAGGGAAGATTGTTATGAGAAATAGAGGAAGAATAATTGAACACCACAAGAAGTGGTTCATCTACTACATTTTCTTTTATCTTTAAAGAAAAATCTTCCCCTTCTTTCTCCAAACACTTATGCTCCTATTGTCAAAACCATTCACTTAGTAGTGACACTTGTCGCATTCTACTTGTATGGCGAGTGAGTTTTTTGTGTGTGAGTCTAATATTTCTCCTAGATAGAGAGTTCCGTAAGGTGAGGGGCTGAGTTTCCATTCCTTTGTGTCCTTGGATCTTTTAGCTTTGAACTTAATACATAATGTTGTATAATACATCATTCATTATTATACATTTGGAATTATTGTTATGAATTATCATTCAAATCATTATAATGACTCATTAGTTATACTTGATGAAAATTCAAAGTTAAAACTATGATGCTTTCATTCCTACATATTTGCAGAGGGTCAAAACAAGTTTATCTTGACTCATGACCCAATGCTCTTGTGTAGGGAACTTTCTTTATAGAAGATGCAGAAGGTAGTTTGTTTAATTTAGTGAGTATTTACTGAGTTCCTATCATATGAATGATTACAGGCTATAAGAAAGAAATAAGATAGTATCCAAGCACTCAATGAGCTTTTAGTTTAATACAGGAATGGGGAAGAGATTTCAACTTAAATATCTACTTCTATCAGTTGCTAGTGGCTGCTGAAAGTGCTGACAAGAGTTATTAAATTCAGTAGGAAAGAGTGCTGTGATCAATTAGTAATGTTTTAGAAATGGAGAATAATAGCATGAGTACTGTATATTCACAATCCCCCAATTTGAAGAATAAATTCAAAGTCTAGATAGTAGAAATTATTTCTTAGAAAAAATCCAATTAATCAACAACTTTAATCAAATTATAAATCAAATATAAAGACATCATATATAAATTACACAAAATACTACATATATTACTCTGCTCAGGCTGTCATAACAAAATACCATAGCCTGGATGACTCAAACAACAGAAATTAATTTTATCATCGTTCTGGAGGCTAGAAATCCAAGATCAAGGTTCAAGTTGATTCAGTTTTTGGTAAGGAATTGTTGACAGCTACCTTTTTACTATGTGCTCACATAATCTTTTTTACTTGTACACGTGGAGAGAGAGCCAGTGAGTTCTCTGGTGTCTTTTCTTATGAGAACACTAATAAGGATCAGGGTCCTATCCTTTTGACCTCATTTAACCTTGATTCCTTAGAAGCCCTATCTCTAAATACAGCTACATTGGGGGTTAGGGCTTTAACATATGAATTTTGGGAGACACAAACAATTACCTCATAACAATATGTGATATAAAGGATAAGTTTATCTCTCCTATTTGAAGAAGGGGATATCGTGGAAGTTATAGATCTAGATAGGGTTATCATTTTAAAAACAAAAGAGATATCAGAGTTGATTCCTTAATTTTTTTTACAATAGCTGCATTTCTGAGTTTTAAGCGCATCTGGTCTTACAGATTGTTAATTGTAAATCAAGTAATTTACATAATGCAGTTTTAAAAATTACATCAAAGGAGTTCAAAGTAATGAGTAATAGATGCATATTTAACAAAACAATCATGCACTTTTCTAAATCTTGTGACACCTTAAAATAATCATGAAACATTAAAAAATACTATCTGCCAAATGATGTTAACTGCAAAATTTTTGTCTTATATGGTACTGATGGAAGAATATAGTCTCCTTCCTCTGTCAACATGCCTCATTTTTGTATTGCTATGTGTTTAATAGACTGAAACTATCATATTTATTTTTATAGCAATATTCATTACAGTGGAATTTTTTAAAATGTAAATTCTTTTTTTTTTTTTGAGTTGTAGTCTCACTCTGTCACCCAGACTGGAGTGCAGTGGCCGCTCCCGGCCACCGCAGCCTCGACCTGCTGGGCTCCGTGATCCTTCCGCCTCAGCCTTCCGAGTAGCCGGAATTACAGGCGCGCACTACCACGCCCGGCTAATTTTTGATTTATTGTAGAGATGAGGTGTC
>CAUYQG010124950.1:0-16070 GCA_963574415.1 Tarsius wallacei | reverse complement strand
ACTCCAAATCAAAAAAAAAAAAAAAAAAAAAAAAAAAAATCCATTATTTCTTCGTCGCTTGATGTGTTGCAAATCTTTTTTTTAATCGGATCTCTGGTTAACAGCGCGCACCTCCGGCTCGCCGGCTCTGGCGGTGCTGTGCTCCTCCGGACCCTCCGTCCCTAACAGAAGAGAAAGCAGGAAAGACGTAAAAAGAAGGCATTTATTCTTCACAAATAGCAGAAAGCGCAGTGAACAACCTAAGCTCTGGGTCATCAGGTCTGAACTCAGTCCTGGTGGAGAGGGGGTTGGGGGGGCAAGAAAGAGCTGGTTAATCACCTTAACCTTGGGGACACTTGAAGATTTTCTTTCTAACACACTAAAACCCACCGATTTTTCTCAACAGGCGAGCCGGTCTGGCTGAAGGAAATGGCCTCGCCCACAGCGCCGGCTCAGACCCGCGGAGGCACCCATCCCCGCCCAAGTCTTGGAGCGCTGGACCGGGCAAAGAGAGGACCGCGCGGGAACCCGAGGAGGTGGAATCCTGCGAGGCGCTGGCCGGTGTAGAGCAAGGAGGAAATGGGGCAACGACCTCTGGGACTACGGGAACCGGCGAGGGACTTTCCAAGTCCAGGTTCAGACAGCCCGGCTCCGCGTGCAAGCGCTCCCAGTTGTCAATCTCGGGGCGGGCTCACACCTACTCCCGCACGCCTCGGGTTCCGAGCGCCTCTAGCAACCGCCTGCGATTTAAAGCGGAAGTATGCCACTTGTCCCGCCCCCCGACCAACCATGCCCTGGCGAGGCAGCGCGTTGGCCCAATCAGCTCGGCGGGAACTACCTCCAGCCAATAGAAAGCAGACACAGAAGGGCGGGCTAAAGAGGTGGCGGGCGCACGCGCAGTTGCGAGCAGGGCCCTGGGTACTGTGGCGGTGTGGGTTGACTTGGGTGCCGGTGGAGTCGTGTTGGTCTTCAGGATCCCAGCGTAGCCGCTGCCGCCTTCTCCTGCTCTCGCCATGTTTCTCACCCGGTCTGAGTACGACAGGTCCGTGCGGCGGAGGGAACCCGGGTCCGAGTTACGGGTGGGCAGGCCCCGGGACCGGCCGCGGCCTGGGTTCTGCCGTGTCATGGGGCGCCCCGGGTGCCGGACACCGGCCGGGCCTGCGGGTCGCTCGTCCTACCCGGGCGCCCGCCGCGGTTCCCCAGGCTCGACCTGGGCAGATCCCCGCGCTTGTCCCGCTGCTGGTCCTGACTCGGGGCGGAAGCGAGGCGCTCTGGTTTGTGCCGAGGAACGGAGGCTCGGAGGGCCAGGACTCCTGGGGAAAGTTGGGGTCAGCCTCTTCCCAGTTCATCTTTCCACGTCTTGTGTGACTGCTTTTTTTTTTTTTTTTTTTTTTAAGTTAAACGTGCCGCCTGGGAGAAAATGCAAGTGGAGACTATTTAATGGGCTCGTAGTAGGGCATCCTGTGATGTGTGCTTTCTGCAGGGACACGAAGGCAGTCTCAGCTATGGCCAGCTCATGCTGTCTGGAGTCTTTTATAGGGACCGGAACGTAGCGTGGTTTTCAAGAGATTTCTCATTATGCTGATTTCAATTTTGACTTAGGGTTTTTTGTTTTTTGTTTTTTTTTCCCTGGCTTTTTAAAAGTTCAAAGCAAGCTTTTAAAAAAAAACTTTCAGGGCTGGGAAATGCTAGCAGTGTAAAATTGTACATATTTATGCTGTAGACATTTTCACTTTCATTTTCTGTTTTGATCAGTTAAAAGTTTTCACACAGCTATTGAGCTTTTTTAAAAGCCAGGAAAGGCAAACGTTTTCTTTGTACTAGATGGCTTGAGAAGCTGCATTTCTTGTGAAGTATCTATTGATCCTGTCAAAGTTTTATCAACTGGAATTACCACTTTCTAGTCTGTTTTACTGACTCATAGGTGTATGCAAAGTTTTAAAACTGGCATCTTTTCCTACTGTCCTATAAAATGACTTTGTTGGTCAGTATATAGCTTCCAGAATATTGAAGAGAAATTGTCTTTTGGGGATTAGAGTGTGTATGATGGAAATTGTTACCCTTATTGGGAAGCCTTTATTACATTTTGTGATCATTAACATGTATCGATTGCTTTGTTACTCATTTCTGTATCTTCCCAAGAACGCCTAAAAAATAACCCTTTCTTTTTCTCTAAGCTAATGTGCTTTCTGTGTACAAGACACTGTTCTAGGTGGTGGTCATACAGCAGTGAACAGAGTTGAGGATATTGCTCTCATGTAGGGGACTGTCTCTTAAAGAATTGTTTGCAACAGTAACTGTAGTATAGGTCAGAAATGTACTGGAAATTCAAATCAATCCTCTGAAAGTTTTGTATGAGAGATTGCATTCAGTATGAGGGGATCATAGGAAACTTCACAGAGGAGCCAATATTTAAACTAGGTTTTGAAAAAGTAGGGTTTCAGTAAATATAGGCAGTGGGAATCAGTAGGTTTGAGTTAGAGTGAAGGATGAACTAAGGAGGGGAAGGCCCATGTGATACAGGTTCAGGAACAGCAGGAGATAGTGGGAAAACAGGGTGGTGCTGGATACTGCCTACTTTTTGATACCAGGTAAGGAGTTTGGGTCTTCTTTAGTAGGCAACTGCATGCCGTTAGTTTTCATTTTAAGAAGTTATATTATCATAATTGTGTTTTATAGAGATAGATTGTCTAGATTAGAGGAAAGAACAAGTCAGTGCCTGTTAGGCTATTACGATAGTTAGGTGAAAGGTGTTGAGGGCATTGAGAATAGAAGGAAGCGTGATGTGTTGCTCTGGAGAAGGAATTGATAGGAATTGGTATGACCTGGCATAGGATTGGATGTGGAGAAGATGGGGAGGACTAAGTCCTATCATTCAGAACTTGGGAGAAACGGGGAGGCTGGAGGTGTTTTAAAATAAAACTGAAATAGGAATGGCAGGGGATGAAGCAGGTTTTGCAAGGTGGCTGGATTTAAAGAGATATTTCAGATTGGAAAATGTTGAGTGTTGGGTGCTAATGGAAGTGCATGATATAGATGAAATAACCCAGGGAGACAGTAATATTTGAGAAGAGGGCCAAGAGCAGAGACCACTTGGGGAGGACATAGTAGTACCTCACTAGAATGAAGTTTCTTTCTAAATTAGGGTGAAAAAAAGACTACAGTCACAGAGTGCTTTGCACTTTACGAAGTTATTTGATTCTCTGTATTATTCAATACTCAATTGTCTTGTGACAGAGGTAGGACAAGTATTATTATTATTATTTTTCACTTGAAGGAATTATTAAAGCTAGCTAATGGCAGAACTATAACTCAATCCCAGGTTTTCTGACTTCAGACTTTTCTTTCAGTGATTTTCAAACTGTTCTTTAGAGCCCTAACTTACTTCCAAATGGTCTCGGGTATTTACCTCAGGAGCAAATGGGGCCTGGATGGGTAAGATCTTCCCTCCATCCCTGATTTAGCCAGAATAATTCCCAGAAGCAGTATAGTGGAATAATTGAGAGCTTGGTCTCTAGTCAGATTGTCTAAAGCCTAATTCCAGCTCTGTCTCTTATATGCTGAGTGACTTTGGATAACTTACTTAACCTCTGTGTATCTTAACTTTTCATCTGTAAAACAGGTTTTACCCTAGATTGTTTTGAGGATTAAGTGAGTTAAATCATTTAACGGCTTATAACAGTGCCAGGCATGTGATAAATGCTCAGTAAATGTCAACTTTTATTGTTTTATATTTGGTGGTTATATATAAAATTTCTTTCGAAAAATGTCTTTAAAGTGTCCATTGTGTGCTCAAAGCTTTTATGGCTAAGACCATGATTGGTGCCTCTCCTTTATAGGGATTTCCAACACACTGGAGCAAGGAAAGGTGGGAAGTGTTTCAGAGAAAAGCAGTCTGGCATGTAATTGATACAAATTTCTATTAAACAAATAAACTAGATTAGATCAGACTTTAGGAACTACATGGATTGCAGTCTTTTGTTAAGATAGCAATACTAAGCTGGGCTCGGTGGCTTAGCCTGTTATCCCGCGCTTTGGGAGGCTGAGGTGAGTGGATTGCCTGAGTCCGCGGGTTTGAGACCTGCCTGGGCAACTTGGTGAGACCTCATCTCTACAATAAATAAAAAAATCAGCTGGGCATGGTAGCGCGTGCCTGTAATTCCGGCTACTCGGGGGGCTGAGGCGGAAGGATCGCGGTAGCCCTGCTGGTCGAAGGTGCAGTCACCGGTATCAGCCACTATACTCCTGTCTGGGGTAATTTGTGACTCCAACTAAAAAAAAAAAAAAAAAAAGATAGCAATACTAATTCATACAAATAAGTAGAGAAATGTAATTATGACTTTGGCGTAAAAACAAGATTAACATCAAATGCGCATAATAGAAAGAAGATAGGGAAAAATGCATATTTTGGGGGGAATTGTCTGATAGTGTAGGGTATGAATTTATCAACGGAATCGCTAAGTTGATTTAGAATTGATCAAGGTTGACTCAGGATCAGGGCAGAAAAGTCATCCTCTCTCATTTGGGAAGACTTTCTGCAGTGGGGCAGACATATTCTATAGAGATCCATTCCCTTGAGAAACTCTTAGTATACCAAAAACAGCTACAGCTTGTGGTGGACAAAGGAGAGAATAACGACAACTTGTGCATCTTTTAGTCATCTGAACCTTGAGGTCAGTGTCCATATGACTAGTTTTAATGACAATTTAAATTTCTTTTTAATTATAGGGGTGTGAATACTTTTTCTCCTGAAGGAAGATTATTTCAAGTGGAATATGCCATTGAAGCTATCAAGGTATAGTAGCAAGTAGCATAGCTTTTGACATTTTGTGTGGCCTATCACTTTGCTGGCAGAACACTTGGAGTAAATAAATGTGCTCTAACGGTTCCTTTAGAAAACGTTCTTGTATCTTTTTAAACAACCAGTGTTAACATTTTTCACACCACAATTTGAATACTATTCCTAATATCTACTTAAAAACATTTTCAGCAGCCGGCGTGGAGACTCACGCCTGTAATCCTAGTACTTTGGGAGGCGGAGGAGAGAGGATTGCCTGAGACCAGCCTGGGCAACCTGGTGAGACCTAGTCTCTGCAATACATCAGAAAATTAGGTGGATGTGGTGGTGTGTGCCTGTAGTTCCAGCTACTTGGAAGGATCACCTGAGCCCAGCAAGTTGAGACTGCAATGGCTGTGAGTGTGCCACTGCACTCCAGCCTGGGCAACAGAGTGAGACTCCAACTAAAAAAAAAACCCACAAAAAAAACATTTTGAGCAGGACTGGCTATTCTCTGGGCCTACTACCTAGCTGTAGACTTGGAATTTTCTTTCATCCTAGGCATTCCTTTTAATTTCCTCTTATGTTAGATCCCATGTCTTTTTCTTTTTTTTTTTTTTTTGAGTCAGGAATCTTACTCTTGCTCTGGCTGGAGTGCATTGTCAAGATCATGACTCTTTGAAGCCTTGACCTCCTGGACTCAAGTGATCCTTCCTTCCCAGCCTCTGAGTAGCTGGGCTTACGGGTGTGTGCCACCAAACCCTGCTAACTTTTGGATTTTTTTTAGCAGCAAGATCTTGCTATGTTGCCTACACTGGCCTCGAACTGCTGGGGTCAAGCAGTCTTCCCACCTTGTCCTCCCAAAGTGCTGGGATTGCAGGCGTGAACCCCCGTTCCTGGCCCATGTCATCTTTTTTTATTTATTCACTCAATTTGGTGGAACCCGTTTTCCAGTAGTTTTATAGAAACTGTTTTAAATTTCTAATTGCTTTTGTTTTTCTCCTCTTTTCTCATTAGCATCCTGTTCTTATTTATGAGTGAAATACGTTATTCAATGATTTTTTTTTTCTAATTTTTCTTTAATTTTTTTTCTTTTAAGCTGGTCAGATTCTTTAGAGCTGTGTTTTTCTAACTACAGGTCTAGACCTGTTGGGGGATATTGAAATCAATTTAGTGGTCATAAGCAGCATTTCTCTTTTAAGTGGAACAGGGAAGTGAGTATCAGAATGTTTTAACCATACTATTAGTGAGGTTTTTTTTTTTTTAATGAAACTTTGTTTCAGTTATGTATTTGTATTCATTTTGGGGTTTTAGTTATGGTATCAAATGTATTTCTTTGTGGATTTTGGCTAAAAAGTTTGAAAACCACTGCTTTAGAGAAAACTGCCTCTTCTCATTTCATGCTGGGAGGGTATTTCTAGCTGCTGGCTTATGAGAGCTAAGTGGAGAAAGAAGGCTGGTGTTCTTGCTTAACATTAGTTTTATGAATTTTTACTTAATTCTTTAGTTTTCAGTATAATGCTCCTGCCTTAGACTGTTTGGTGTCCCCAATACAAAGACCCTCTGTTTTACTTTCTTCAGGGAATAAGCCTGGAATACTCTGCAGGCGGAGGTGAGGGGAGGGGTCCAGTTTTTCAGCAGAAAGAAACGGATGTGGGAGGCTGTTCCGTTTTCTTTTTCCTTTTTCTTTTTTTAATTTGAGACAGGGTCTTGCTCTGGTTACCAGGCTGGAGTACAGTGACATAGTCACAGCTTATCACAGCCTTGATGTCATGGGCCTTCCAAGTAGCTGGTACTATAGGTGCATGCCACCTCTCCTGGCTAATTTTTGTTGTTGTTGTTGTTGTTGTTGTTGTGGAGACAGGGTTTTGCTACGTTGCCCAGGCTGGTCTCAAACTCCTGGCCTCAAGCAATTCTCCTGCCTCAGACTCCCAAAGTGCTGGGATTACAGCATGCCTAGCAGAGGCATGGGATTACCATGCCTAGCGGAGCCTGTTTCTTCAAGACATTGAACTGTCTTGCAATTTTTAGCTCCTCATTCATTTCTATTTCCAGAGGTCCTAGTTGCCACTGTTTCCTTTTTTAGAGTCCTGTGAGAAAAGTCATATTGTTTCTTGACTTTCTTTACTGCTGGTTTAGGATTTGGATTTCTCAGGTCTGCTTAAGAATTATCACTAACCAACCTATCTTCTTCCTAGCTTCAAAATTTTGTTGCTATGTCTTTTTCCATTCTCTTTTAGTGGATTTAATCTTATATTAACAGACTTGAGGATGGAGTGAAGCTAATGTGTGTTTTCAGTCTGTACCTTTAACTAGAAGGATGGGCACTCATTTTTTATATGAAATTTTTTGACAGTTCGTCTCCTATAGTTATACATGTATCTGTTGATTAAGAAAATACATGATAAAAAGGTGGTATACATTTAATAACACTTCTAAATAGAGTTACAACTTTACACATTTGAAAAATAATGTATATGTGTGAGAGACATGATCATTCATTCAATCAGCAGACATATTAAGTGAGTTATACATAAAGATTCACAGAATTCTTTGGAAACCTTTGTAATATTCACACTTGACAGTGATTGCTTTGCCAAACTAAGTATAATGTGAATTCAGAGCAGAAAGAGTCAGGGTAGGGGACAATGTGGCTTGGGCTATACTTAAAGGATTTTTGTTGGAGAATAATGAGTAATGATGTTGGAAGGGAAAAGTGGCATCAGGTTATGAAAGCTTATTTGGATTTTATGTTATAGGCAATATAGGGAGATGTTACTTCTTGAGAAAAGGAGAAATATAATAGCTTTTTTTTTTTTGAGATAGAGTCTCACTATGTCATGCAGATTGGAATGCAGTGGTACAGTCCTAGCTCACTGCAGCTTCAACTTGGGCTCAAGCGATCCTCCCTTCTCAGCCTCCTGAGTAGCTGGGACTACAGGCGCACATACCACACCTGGCTAATTTTTTTGATTTTTTTTGTAGAGATGCGGTCTTGCTATGTTACCCAGGCTGGTATTGAACTCCTGAACTCAAGCAGTCCTCCCTCCTCGGCCTCCCAAAATGCTAGAATTACAAGTGTGAGCCACTGTGCTTCACCTATAATAGCGTTTTGTTAGATCATTAGGGCTGTAACTTGAAAGATATACTGGGAGAGAGAGAGTGAAGATGAAAGACTATTGAAGTAATCTTGGCATATTATAAGAATAACATTTGTTC
Organism: Tarsius wallacei; assembly: GCA_963574415.1. Taxonomy (NCBI): domain Eukaryota; kingdom Metazoa; phylum Chordata; class Mammalia; order Primates; family Tarsiidae; genus Tarsius; species Tarsius wallacei. The sequence continues at coordinate 8,095 of CAUYQG010124950.1, read as the reverse complement.
ATTTATTATGTGGTAGGCACCATTTAAAGCATTTTATGTATTAATGTGTTTACTCTTCTTGATGTAGGTTTTGTTACTGTCATTATCCTCATTTTGCAGGAAGCAGGCATAGAGAGGTAGATGACTGGGTGTTGGTTGGAGATTAAGAGGTGAATTTAAAATATATTGTGGACTGCTGGTGACCTTGAATGGTTAATATTTTTGTGTTGTTGGTGGTGTCAGTGGTGTGTTTTTCCTTTCCTTTTCTTCTTTCCCTCCCTTCTCTTTCCCTTCTCTCTGCCTTCCTTCCTTCCTTCCTTTACTACTTTTCTGGAGGTCATAAAGGTTTGGGGGATATCACTTCTTGGGACAGACCAAGAAAGATAGCAGAGGTGAAAAGAAACCAGGTCTGTGTTTAGAACTTTGGAACCCTCCCTCCCCCCAAATATTGGCATTTAGAGAGTGGCTTTTTCAGATGTTTTCTTTGTTGAACTTGCTCTTTAGAAGCACACAATTCTGTAAATCCATGTTCTTGCTGTTACTGAGAACTATATATCACATATTAGGTGCTCCTTTTTTTCTCTGCATATAGATATGGCCGATTGAAGCTTCTGTCTTGTGAAGACAGATAACTGTCTGGTGAGTATGTGAGACTGTTCTTTGACCTGTACATGATAATCATAGCGTGTTTCTCTTTAGCTTGGTTCTACAGCCATTGGGATCCAGACATCAGAGGGTGTGTGCCTAGCTGTGGAAAAGAGAATCACCTCCCCACTCATGGAGCCCAGCAGCATTGAGAAAATTGTAGAGATTGATGCTCACATAGGTAAGGAGTAGGGGAAAGCTGTTCTGTAGGATCTGGCCTGGGTTCATTAGTTCTCTATGAGGTTCCCAGGGAGGTTCACAAGGGGAACACCTTATCTCCTTGTTAGCTGTCATTTTCCGGGCAGTAGGCCGGTATGCATTATTTAGATTTTAAACATTTTATAGATTTACATTTTCTTAACCCATCAGTCATCTAATTAATGAGACATTGATGAAATAATTCACCTCTTGAAGGGACATCAAGCAAGTGCCATGGTGAGTCTGGGGTTTGATATTCTCTCTTATAGATATGGAAACATATTTACTCTATTAAGGTTGGAACATTGTGTCTACTTTATCTCAAGTCACCTGTCTTTTGGAGGTAGTTCAGTGTCACTTCATTCAGCAAATTGAGAACCTACAGTGTGCCAGACATTGTGCTAGACACCAGGGGTATACAGAGGATAAGACATAGTCCTTGTTTTCCAGGAGCATACAGTCTAATCGTGGTGTTGAACATGTGAATAAGTAGACGCAATTAAGTGACATAGGTATTAAGAAAGACTCAAGTGTATGCTCAGTAGGGGTCCAAAGGAGGAAATAATTAGTTTTGCCTGGGGGGGTGGTCAGTGGTAGTAGGGCTTAGAATTCCATGAAAATGATGTTTGAGCGGAGTTTAATTCTGAAAGATAAGTGTTTACCAGTCAAGACTTCCTTGGCGTGTACCCAAGGAAGTGTCTGGGTATAGCAAGGGAGAGAGTATTCTTGTCAGAGGGAATAGAAATGACTGAAGCCATGGCAGTGTAAAATACAAAATACCATGGCATAAGCAGTTTAGTATGTCAGGGACATAAACGATGGCAAGCGATGATCCTTTCGCATTATTGGGAAAGGTTTTAAGTGATGAGGTAATATGAGCCCATTAGAATTTTAGAAAGGCCATTGTGATGACAGTGTTAAAGGTAGACTAAGGAGAGCTGAGCCTGGAGGTAGGGAGGCCAGTGAAGAAACTTCTGTAATAGTCCAAACAAAGAGGTGATGGTTTAGCCAAGGCAGTGGCCAGAGAATGGAGAGGAAGGAACTAAGGAAGATGCGGTTTAGAAGGGAAACAAGTGGAGTGCGATATAGTCAAGTGGATATATTAAGGGAGTCATTTGGCTTTAAATGTCCAAAACTTGTGAGAGAAACCTAGGTTGGAGATTTAGATTTTAGTCATGGCATGTAAAGTAACAGTTACGCCATAATCTTGGCATCTTGGACCATCAGGCAAACTTTCTCTCTAGTGCAACTAGTTGGTTTGAGTTTGGGACAGGGTGGAGAAAGCCTTTTGATTTTATTCTAGGGCCTTCCACTGTAGCCCATAGGGAGATGGTTTTCATTACCTTGTTTCTCAGATTGGGGCATTCGTGTCTGCTTAGCTTGAAAATGTATCATGTTCTACAGAGAGTGCTAAAGGAATGGTTAGGATGTAATGTGTGGAATTTTATGTTTGGCTAGCTGTTTTTCTCGGTCTTCTATCTTATTATCTGGACTTCTGTGTCATTGTGGATGGTTTTTTCTTTGTAACACTATTATACGTGGATTAGTGCAGATCATTTCCCATCTGATCTATTGGGTATAATGCCATGGAATTGCTGGCTGCCATGCTTCCACTCTAAAGTTTCAGGATTTCCTGAGTGGTTGAAAGAGTTCTATAAGGATTTGGCCACTGGGTCACTGTTGCTTTTACATTGCAGGTTGTGCCATGAGTGGGCTAATTGCTGATGCTAAGACTTTAATTGATAAAGCCAGAGTGGAGACACAGGTAAAATTGGCATCATCTTCTTTTTACCATGGTGCTTGAGTTCCTTGTTTAGTCATGATCTAGCTGCCTGAGCTGTATTTCAGGTGTGTCAATATTAGAGTGGTTCTTGGGAGTTATTTTAGGTAGAAATCCCCAGTTGTAACTTTCTGGGGCTTGGAGTTTAGCAGTCTAACAGTTGCAGCTTTAAGGAAGCTCTGGTCAATAGTGCTGACAGTCTCTTGCTTTTTTGGATTTGCCTTATATAAAGCATGCATTGTGCTGCATTCTGTTTCCTACTTGACTTTCTGTGGGAGCACCATGGCAGGAGGTGGACATAGTTAAAGGACATTCTCCCCCCCAACTGCCTTTGCTGCCAGGCTTGCAAGTAACTGCTCTCTCTGGTAAGTTGTACCAGATGACGAATACTGGTCAGGGATGCTGATTTATTTTTAATTTTTTTTTTTTAACTGAGTACCTGCCTGGAGAGTAGGCTAGTAAGAAAAAAAAAATCTCATGGTAAAAAATTTTTTGCACTTATTTGCAAATTTTCTGTCAGTACTTATGTAAGAATAAGTCATTTAACTTCAACATGAATAGAGTAAGATAGGGTCTTGAGGGAAAGTGACACTTGGCTGTCAGCATTTACTTTGTGAAAAGAATAAACTTGGTGCTTTGAGGGGTTCACCCTGTTTTTCAAGGGAGTAATTGTCTAGTCCCTCATTGGCTAGAGACCTTTTGGTATGTTTATTTCCAGAGCTAGTTCTCTTCCTCATGCAGTCCCAAGTCCTTGTGTTTAGTATTAATTAAGAAAAACACACTTAGCCTTCCGTTTTCGGCCACAGCGCAGGGGTGTGTGTAGGAGCTGGTGGCTACTTGAACTCCTTTTCACTAGAAGGGTGCACCATGCTTTGCTCTTTTTTAGAACCATTGGTTCACCTACAATGAGACAATGACAGTGGAGAGTGTGACTCAGGCTGTGTCCAATCTAGCTCTGCAGTTTGGAGAAGAAGATGCAGATCCAGGTGCCATGGTGAGTGTGACGCTTGTGTCAAGTTTTCTTACCGTTCTATGGGGCTTAGAACATTTGGCCGTTACATTTGAACGTAACTTCCCCAGCCCCCTCACCTCTCTTGCTTCATAGCCTTTATCTTAATACCTCCTACTTTTTGGTTCTAGTCCCGTCCCTTTGGAGTAGCACTGTTATTTGGAGGAGTTGATGAGAAAGGACCCCAGCTGTAAGTACCGTTTTGCTGGGTTTTTTCCTGCTTGGGGGGAGGGGGGCAGTTACTTTAATTTGTGGTGGGGATAGTTTAAATCAAATGAGAAGATCATTGCAGAGTATTAGCTGGGCTTGGTGGTGCACATCTGTAGTCCCAGCTACTTGGGAAACTGAGGTGGGAGGATTGCTTGAGCTCAGGAGTTTGAGGCTGTAGCAGGCTATGATTGTGCCACTGCGCTCCAGCCTGGGAGACAGACACCCTGTGTCTTAAAAAAAAAAAAAAGAGAGATTATTGCAGAGTTATTTTATTTTTTTATTATTATTACTTTCCTCTTTTAATTTTTATTTAAAATTGTGAGGTACAATTCAGGACTAGGTATACAAATATTCACCGTGCAGGTACCCTGCAGAGTTATTTTAAAAGGAAGGGCTTCCAGCGCTAAAGTTCAGTGATTCTGTGTTTATACAAATCTGGGGATTTCATGAAGAGCTCCCTTGTTAGAACAATTCTGGAAAGAATTAGAAGTAACTTTGTTACTATAGTCAGGGTATGTCTCAGAGCTTTATGCTGGAATGTTGATCTGATCCTTATCTTCAGATATTACTAAGATAGGCATCCACAATTGCCACATATATGTATACTCTACTACTTTTTCTTCTAAATCCCTGAGGAAGATACTAATTTTCTTTAACACTTTTTAAGCACTGGTTTGTCTTGACATAGAACATCTTTTGGATCTGTGCTTCAGTATTTCATTCTGGCTTCAGGACTGAGCATTTAAGCTTTTTTTAAGTGAGATGTTTGTTACATAAAGTGCCAATACTCTTAAGCATATATCCGCTTCTTTTTGGGTGTTCTACAGGTTTCATATGGACCCATCGGGGACCTTTGTACAGTGTGATGCCCGAGCAATTGGGTCTGCTTCAGAGGGTGCCCAGAGCTCCTTGCAAGAAGTTTACCACAAGGTAATTAAGCAGTCTCACAACTTTCATTATTATTTTTTAAGCCAAGGTATAATTTACATATAATGAAATGTGGAGAATAGGTTGCGAGTAATATTATTATAGAGTTATTTAAAAAAGAATGGCTTCCAGTGCTGAAGTTCAAGGATTCTGTGCTCTTTATACAAATCTGGGGATTCCACGAAGAACTCCTCTGTCGGAACCAGTGTTTTGTGGCTCATGGTATTATTTTGTGGCTCAAAATAAGGCATTTTTTCTTTGAATAAGTGTATTCTACTTATTTGCCATTTACTTGAGTTTTGGAGGTACTTGTAATGCACTGTACTAATTAAGAAGTTTCATATATTAATATTTGCTAAATCATTTCAGTGAGATAAGGGGAGCTCTTTGAAGGAACGAGGGATTACGTACAACTAGTGGCTCATCTTCTCACCTTCTTTATTTCAAGTCTATGACTCTGAAAGAAGCCATCAAGTCTTCACTTATCATCCTCAAACAAGTAATGGAGGAGAAGTTGAATGCAACTAACATAGAGGTATTTTTCTATTTTACTTTATTTTATTTTCATGTTGTTTTCTTTTTAAGAGACAGGGTTTCTCCTTGTTGCCCAGGCTGGTGTTAAACTCCTAGCCTCAAGCAATCCTCCCGCCTCAGCCTCTTAAGCAGCTAACTATGTTATTGCTTTTTTGTTCAGCTATCATAGCTCCCATTGCTGAAGATTGAAGAGATCAAGAAAAATCACATCTGTATGTGTTGAGTTTTTAAGAAACTGATAGTCTTTGGGTCCCAAACAGCTTTAGTAAAGTGGTGGTGGCAGAAGCCAAAATTCAATGAGTTTAAGAGTGAAAGGGAGGTGATGAAATGGAGTAAACAAGAGTATGCTGCTTTCTCCAGACGTTTGATTAGTGTCCTCAGAGGGCAGCTCTAAAAGAAAGGATGAGGAGAGTCTTGGAAGTACTTTTGTAAATGGAGAGGAGACTAACAGATAGAAAAGTGTCAAGAGAAACAAAAGGAGAGGTTAAGATAGTGATGGGAAAGTTATAGAAGAGGGAAAACATAGTATACATGAAGGAACTGGTTTTGAAAAGTAAAAGTCATTTAGCATCATACGAGTACCCATTATATGGCAGGTACTGTGCTAGATGTCAGGGATACAGACACAGAAAATCCAGTTCCTCCTCAAATAGTATACTAGTGTGTGGGACATACAGATAGTAAGAGTTTGGGTGATACTTCAGTAATAGTCATAAGAGCAGACTTTCATGAGAACATTCTAGGGCATCAGGAAAGCTTCCAGGAAAGAGTGATGTCTGAAGAAGGAACAGAAAGGTATTCCAGGAAGAGGGAAGAGCATTTGCAAAGTCTCAAGGATGTAAAAATAACAATGTGCATAAAAGGAAATTTTGAGGGTTTTGTCTGACAACTGGGGTGTGGAGTGTATGTAGGGTAAGGGAATGGCAAGAGATGAGCCTGGAGAGACATGGATCGGATTCTGAGTGTTTTTTCTAGAATGCTAAGAGCAAATGGGAGAAAAGAAAGTAGTGATGTATAAAGATAGGTGGGTTTGGGGTAAATTGGGAGAGTTGCCCTATACTTCCCTGGTTTTTCCCTGGTGATTGTTAGATCATATGCTGAGGGTAGGAAAATGCAACAGTGAAATTTAAGGAAATATTTGGCAGAGTCATTGTGGACAGTGAAAAGGGAAGACAAGGATGAATAAAAGGATTGCTGGGCCACGTTAAAATACTAGATGAGGCTAGAATTGCCACACAGATTGTTCTAAAAAGTCAGGATAGAGGTGACCCTTGGAGACATGGTATGTTTGTATATTATATTGCAATTAAAAATTTTTAAAGGTTAACTGAGGCCATAATTATAAATCAGTAATCAAAGCAGTCAGCACTTACTGGATATTTGTCAGCCATGCTCGTGAAAAAATGGACGGTTGGATTAATCCCTAGTAGGGGATTGACCAGTTAAGAACAGAAGAATGGAGAGTCCTGGAGAGTGTCGTTGCTGAATGTCTCACCAAGAGAGCCAGGTTTTGTAGGCTGCCATGAAAGGAGCAAGATGGGATACTAAAATAGGAGACTGGCCTTAGATGGCGGGGGGCGGGGGGGGGCCCTCTGAAAAGCACGTTTGAGTGAAGATAGTGGGGGGTGGTTGGCTTGCTCCCTGAGCTGTAATGGAGAGAAAGGGGTCTAACAAGGTTCCTCAGTGGAAAAACTTCACAAATACGGTGTTTCTTCTCTTTCCTAACAAGATTTGAAAATACTTCCCCTTCACGTCAGTCTCTGAGACATGAGGTGTCCAGCACCTGCAGTGCTACGCCCATCTGACCCTTAGGGATTTTATCAGTACCTTTCTAGGACTTTGTTTTCTTTGGTCCTAATTGAGACCGGGTCTTGGCATTTCTACTAAAACTATCTCCCTGCCACTCTGGGAAATTCAAATGTAGCTTTGTTGATTTCACGTGAAGGCTCTGTGGCCTGTTTGGTTCACCTGAAACTGCAAAGATATTTTATAATTCATTCCGTTTCAATGTCACTACAGTGTTGCTTTGAAAAGAGCATCAGTTGTGTCTCCAGGCTCTATCGTGGACCACATTCACCTCCCGACTATAGTTTTCTTCACATTAAAGAAGGGTACTTCCACTTGTCCAAGACTTACCACTCTGCTAGAGCTCTAACTAATGGTCTCCAAACCTGTCTGTCCAGGAGAGTCTTGGAAACGAGGCCCAGAAGCCTGTATTTTGAAAGTGCCTCAGAGCCGGGCTCGGTGGCTCAGCCTGTAATCCCGCGCCTTCGGGAGGCTGAGGTGAGTGGATTGCCTGAGTCCGCGGGTTCGAGACCCGCCTGGGCAAGCGAGACCTTATCTCTACAATAAATCAAAAAATCAGCCAGGCGTGGTAGTGCGCGCCTGTAGTTCCAGCTACTTGGAAGGCTGAGGCGGAAGGATCGCCGGAGCTCAGCAGGTCGAGGCTGCGGTGACCGGGAGTGGCCACTGCACTCCAGTCTGGGCGACAGAGTGAGACTCCAACTCAAAAAAAAAAAAAAAAAGAAAGTGCCTCAGGATGGGCTTTTGGGGCCTCTGCTCTGGAGCTTTCCTCCTCCCTCTCTCTCGTCCTCCCTCCATCTGCTGCCCCTTGGGCCTCCAGCCTCTTGAGGAGCTGCTTCCCCTAGAAAAGGAAAATAGCTGAGTACATCTTTCTTTTTTTTTTTTTGAGTTGGAGTCTCACTCTGTCGCCCACAATGGAGTGCCGTGGCCGCTCCCGGCCACCACAGCTTCGACCTGCTGGGCTCCGGCGATCCTTCCGCCTCAGCCTTCCGAGTAGCTGGAACTACAGG
>CAUYQG010124949.1:0-10091 GCA_963574415.1 Tarsius wallacei | reverse complement strand
TTTGTGATACATCACTCAGTATTATAGACTCTAAGTCCATCCAGATTGCTGTGAAGTTCATGATTCTGTCCTTCTTTATGACTGCATAATATTCCATCGTGTATATGTGCCACATTTTTTTATCCAGTCATCTTTTGATGGGCAACATGGTTGGCTGCATGTTCTTGCTACTGTGACCAATGCTGCGATAAACATACGTGTGCAGGTATCTTTTTTTATAGAGTGATTTGAGTTCTTCCAAGTATATTCCCAGTAGGGGGATTGTGGGATTGTATTGAAGGTCAATTTTTAGATCTTTTAGGAATTGCCACACTGTTTTCCAGTAAACTAGGCTGTACTAGTTTACACTCCCACCAACAATGTAGAAGTGTTCCTTTTTCACCGTATCCTCTCCAGCGTCTGTTGTTTGTAGAGTTATTGATGATGACCATCCTGACTGGAGTTAGGTGGTATCTTAGTGTAGTTTTAATTTGCATTTCTTTGATTACTGGTGAGGCTGAGCATTTTTTCATGTATCTGTTAGATACTCATACATCTTCTTTTGAGAAGTGTCTATTCATGTCTTTTGCCCACTTTGTAATGGGGCTATTTGTTTTCTTTTTCCTTTTCAGCACATTTGAGTTCCTTGTAGATCAAAGATGTTAGGCCTTTACCAGACATACAGTTGGTAAATAATTTTTCCTAGTCTGCAGCCTGTCTCCCTGCTTTCTTGATGATTTCTTTGGTTTTGCAGAAGCTTGTCAGTTTGATGAGGTCCCATTTGTCTACCTTATCTCTTATGGCATGGGCATTTGGGCTTTTGATCAGGAGTTGATTGCCAGTTCCAATTTCCATAAGGGTGTCTCCTGCATTTTCAAAGGTTCTTATAGTTTGAAGTTTTACATTTGGGTCTTTGATCCATTTAGAGTTGACTTTTATGATCGGTAGGTGTCTTGTTTTAATCTTCTGCATGTGGTCAGCCAGTTTTCCTTCCCAGCACCATTTACTGAATAAGTTCTCTTCTCCCCAGTGTTTGGTGGTGGAGGTTTTGTTATGGAAACACGAATGACCAAAAATAGCCAAAACAATCCTCAGCCAAAGAAAAAAATAGAAAAAACAAAGCAGGAGGTATCACACTCCCAGACTTTAAACTTTATTATAAAGCTACAATAATCAAAACAGCTTGATATTGGTACAAGAACAGGCATATAGACCAATAGAAAAAGAGATACCAGAAGCAAAACCTCAATTTCTCAACCAACTCATCTTCGGCAAGGGAGTCTTTTGTTGCAACCTACAAGGATCATACTGTTAGGAAACTGAGAAGACATTATGCTAGGTGAAATAAACAAGACAAAGAAAGACAAACACTGCATGATCTCACTTATATGCTAAATGTATAAAAGTGGAACCCATAGAAACAGTGAGTAAAATGATGGCTTGCTTTTCAGGTACTGACAGTTGGATAAATGGTGAGAGTTTGGTCAAAGAGTACAAACTTTCATTTATAAGATGAATATTTCTTCCAACTGAAGATCTGATGAACAGAATGGTGACTACAGTTAACAATCCTTTATTGTTTTCTTGAAATTTGTTAAGAGAATAGACACACACACACACACATTTGAACTATGGGTTGTGGTTGTGGTTGATTTGTTAATTAATTTGATGGTAGTAATCACTATACAATGTATACATATATCAAAAAAACCACACTGTACCCCTTAAATATATACACTTTTTCCTTGGCAAAAAAATATTAATTTATTTTAAAAAGAACAAAGATAATGGCATTGGGGTGAGAATGGGGCAAATGAAAATAACTAGCTTGTCTTCTCACTATAAAAACCCCTTCTGTTCACAAAATGCATTTATGTATATTAAAGTTTATAAAATGTTATCCAGCTCTTCTCCTTTTAGAGACTCCATGCCTTTTTTGTCCCACTTCTACCACTCATTTTCACAAATTTTATTATGCAAAACATTTCACTTTCTACTCTCTGCTTCCTCCTAATTTTCCTCCCTTTCTTCACTATCCAAGACTAATTAATATGTTTTGCTATGAATCATCCATTCCAGGTTCTGTTTCATCTGTAAACAACTGGCAGTGACTTGGGAATTTCTAATTCTTTCTTCTCATATATATTATTGAAATGATATAGAGATACAATATTTCTTCCTGCTGAGATAAATTTTGCCATCTCCTTTATCTACTCCCCCAAATCCACCCCCACCAATGCATACAAGGAAGGCAGAAGTAGCTACTATCAATTTAGATTCAAGTAGCATTTCCCCATTTCTGCCTCCTTTATTATGAATGATGTTGTAAATGAAACAAACCTGAACAGGGCTTAAAAGACAGGGCTTACTGTTCAATGGAGCAGTATAAAAGTAAAGATATTTGTGTAAAATATGCTAAAAACAGCATATACAGACTTCAATAGGATAGTTCAAAGACAGTGGTTAAAAAAGTCTATAGTAAATAGTAAGCTTTGTGTGTTTTCTGGGTGTCATATCACTATTTCCTTAGTTTGGGTATGTTAACTGCTGAACAAACAGACCTATCAACTACTTGTACTCAAACACAAGGGAAGTTTGCTTTTCACCCACCTGTATAAATTTGGTTTTCCTGGTTCAGAGTGAAGTACCTCTGTAATACATGTTACTTGATTTCCTTTCCATCTTATTCATCCCTGGAGTCCCCTTATTTTTCTATTGGCATTTTCTAGTGGAAATGATTTGCAGTAGCATTTCTAAACATATCAGTAACAAAATATTCTTCCCTACAGGGTGGAGCTCAATCACCACCCTGCCCCTGGTACTCCATTCTGGTATATCTGTTTTTAAAAAGCATCACATAACAATAGCATGTGTGACTTTGATCCACATTCCATTGACTAGAACCCAGTTATAAAACCAAACAGCAAGGGAGACTGGGAAATATAAGCATGTCATATACCCATGAAAAAAGAGGAAATGGATTTTTAGTGAACACTTTATAATAATGTATTTTTGATTTCTGTTTTTAAAACTGAAGCTTGCTCTGGGGTTGAATTCTAAAATTAAAATGGTGAGCCCATTATTTTAATGTATATATTTAATTATTGCAGATGGGATTCAAGTAACTTGTCTTGGCTATAAATTTGAACAGTCCCATAGGGACAAATTTCTTCCTTGTCTTATTTTCAGACATAATCATCTCTTGTGTGTAATAGTTTTAAGACCTGTTAATTACAAAAAGGAAGATAATGTCTACTTGTTTAGATTGCTTGTTTTATTCACTCATTGCCTCTAAAATGTGAATATTACTTTATCAATCATTATTTGAAAGCCTCTTGAAGCAAATATGCAATTCATTAAAGTTCTGTTTTTTGTTTTTGTTTTTTTCTCCCGACTTAAACAACTTTGTTTTTCTAAGTAGTTTCTAAATTTACAATTTTTATTAGAAAAATGAGAAATCCAGTTTTTATAAAGCATTCCAGATGATAAAATAACATATTGTAGTTTTAATTGTACTGGCTTTTGGGAGAAACTTGTACCTTGCTATGGTATCAATTTATTATTTATTTATATACCTTGTTATGCTATCAATTTATTGCTTATTCAAATAAAAACTGTGTATATTCATGATACGGCATAGAATGCTTTTATGTAACATTGAATATGGCGGAACGACTAAGTCAATCCAAGTAGCATATTTATTACCACACATACTACTTTTTTTTGTGATGGGAATATTGAAAATACTCCCGGCCGGGCTCGGTGGCTCAGTCTGTAATCCCGTGCTTTGGGAGGCCGAAGTGAGTGAATTGCCTGAGGCCGCGAGTTCGAGACCCGCCTGGGCAACTTGGCGAGACCTCATCTCTGCAATAAATCAAAAAATTAGCCGGGTGTGGTAGCGCGCGCCTGTAATTCCAACTACTGGGAAGGCTGAGGTGGAAGGATCGCCGGAGCCCAGCAGGTCGAGGCTGCGGTGGCCGGGAGCGGCCACTGCACTCCAGTCTGGGCAACAGAGTGAGACTCCAACTCAAAAAAAAAGAAAGAAAGAAAGAAAGGAAATACTCCCTTAGCAATTTTTAAGTTCACAATACATTGTTAGCATCTATAATCACCATGTTGTACAATAGATATATTGAAATTATTTCTGCTATCTAATCGAAATGGTACATTCTTGGACCAACACCTTCCCAATTCTCTCAACTTCCTCCCTCACCCTGGTAATCACCATTCTGCTCTCTGCTTCTTTTACTTCCATTTTTTAATTTTAGATTTCACATAAAGGTGAGATAATGTAGTGTTTGTTTGTCCCTGCTTAACTTCTTTCACTTAGTATAAAGTCCTCCAGATTCATCCCTGTTGTCACAAAGGATAGATTTCCTTTCTTTTTTATAAGGCTGAATAGTATTCACTATTAGTGAGTACAATACAATACAGTACAATAGTAATTGAGGCTAAATAGTGTATGTATTCTACAGTATGTTTATAGATTACTTGGTGATAGACACTTAGGCTGAATCTATATTTTGACTATTGTGAATAGTGTTGAAGTGAATATGAGGGTGCAGATATAGTTTTGATACACTGATTTCGTTTCTTTTAAATATATAACTAGATGTATACTTGCTAGTTCATATAGTAGTTATATTTGTAATTGTTACAAAGATCTATGTACAATTTCCATAATGGCTGCACTAATTGATATTCCCATCAACAGTAAACTAAGGTTCCTTTTTTCCCATATCCTCTTTGATAGTAGCCCATATAAGAAGGGGTGAAGTGCTATCTCACTGTGACTTTCTTTTTTTTTTTTTTTGAGTTGGAGTCCCACTCGATCATCCAGACTGGAGTGCAGTGGCCGCTTCCGGCCACCGCAGCCTCGACCTGCTGGGCTCCGGAGATCCTTCCGCCTCAGCCTTCCGAGTAGCCGGAATTACAGGCAGGCGCTACCACGCCAGGCTGATTTTTTGATTTATTGTAGAGATGAGGTTTCGCCTGCCCAGGCAGGTCTCGAACCCGCGGGCTCAGGCAATCCACTCACCTCAGCCTCCCAAGGTGCGGGATTACAGGCTGAGCCACCAAGCCCGGCTTCACTGTGACTTTCATTTGCATGTCCCTGATAATTAGTGATGGCACACAATTTTTTTATATACCAACTGACCATTTGTATTTCTTCTTTGGAAAAATGTCATTTCAAGTCCTTTGCATATATTTTAATTTTATTTTCTTGCTATTGAGTTCTTTATATATTTTAGATATAAACCGCTTAAGTAATATTTTTTCATGTATCTACTAAATTTCAGATATTGTGTTACAAGTTGATAATTTTGTGACAAAATAATATTTTTCTTTATTCCATACAAAGTTTGTATCCTAGTATGGTACAACAATAGTATCAGTAAACACTATATTTTTACTCAATCCTCAAAACAAAATAGATCTTATAACTTCCATTTTGCATAGATTCAGAGGAAAGTAACTTGTTGGAGGTGTTATTTGTTGTAGTTGTAAAGATGGGATACAAACTTCAGTCATTGTTGGTACACCAGCAGTCCCTTATGTAAATATATGAGGGGTTTTTTTTGTATATAACTAATATTCTGTTATAAAATTAGCTTTTTCTGAAATTTCTGGGGAATTTAGCTATATGTTACCTTTTAGTTTTGTGTGTTTAACTTTTAATTGTTTTCTATTCCGGTAATAAAATAACTTATGCTTTATGTCATGTAGTCTTACCTCCATTTTCTAATAAATCTGCACCTTTTCCAAGCAGGTAGCTTTATTTATTTATTTTTTTTCTTTTTTGTTTAAAGTAGAGAGATCACTTGCTGATCTTTCTATCTATATATATATTTTTAAATGAAGAAACAGTGCCATCTTCTGTCTCTGTTTTATTCAACAACTGGGAATAAAGAAATATTTGGTTATTATAGATCAGCAAAAAATGTGAAAATTTTATGATTTTGGCATAATGCACTACATCTTTGAACACTTGCAAAGAGGCTAATTATTTGAAAGACCTCTCAGGGCAAAGACATGTTTAAAACAGTTCTGTGTGATTAATTCTTTAAAACCTTTAAATATCTATTCAAACGATACAAAGAAGAGGAATGAGGCAGGAGAGAAAGGTGATTGTGAACAGAAACTGGTGGCAAGTGTTTGTAACTATTTGGGGTTAACAGTGTTGAAGGAGTATAAAGAAGCAGTTGTTCTGCTTTTTTTTTGCTTTTTTTTTTGGAGTCTCACTCTGTCGCCCAGACTGGAGTGCAGTGGCCGCTCCCAGCCACCGCAGCCTCGACCTGCTGGGCTCCGGCTGTTCTGCTTTTTATACCATCAATTAACCACCCGTTCATTGATATCCTTACAAAAAATATGCTTGAAAGTGAAAAATTCTCCAATCACTTACTTGTCAAAAAGATAATAAAAACATATTCAATTTAATGAGAGTTGGTTTTAGTATTAATAAATATATTTTTATCTGCATGTATTCATATATTTTAAACTAAAAGCAAGATAAGTACCTAACATAAATAAAAATGTTTTAGATCTCTCACTTAGCTAGGATAGCTTATCTCTTAAAAACCATGATATTTGGAAAAATACATTATTGGGTGCAATTTACTTTATCCATTACCATACTATCAAAAAAGAGAAACATAAACAAAAACCAGCTTATCCAAAAATGCTATAACTCTGATTGGGTTTGAATAAGGACATTGGAGTTGCCTAAAATTTTATTTATGTAGAGTATCTTGATGAGATTTAAGGTTTAGGACTAGCAGAACTTTCAGAAAAACATCAGAAATTATGCTTAAATAGCAAGTCAGGAATTTTTCTTCTAAGTAATTAAAAGAAATCAAGGACAAATTAATAAGAATTAATAAGCTGAAGCACCCTTATCTATAAGACACCAAATATATAAAAACAAAACCAAATAAAGACAGCATCATTTCATGTTCAAATGGTTGAATTTTGTTTTTTCCATTACAGTGAAAAATGTTTAATCTTTTTAAAATCCAATGGTAATATAGAATTCTTTTATTAGATTTGGTAGGAAAAGCACATTGGCTCATAGGTCTCAGTAATGTCTAAGGCCAGCACCCCTCTATACTATTTCTAACTTTTCCCTATATTTTAAACTAGTCAGTTAGCTGTAGGTAATTTGGGTTATTATCTCATATATTCATGGAGCATATCAGTAAATATACTTTTCCTGTGTAGGAGGATATCAGTAAATATACTTTTCCTGTGTAGGAGGATGGAATTATAGCACTATCCTATTTCTATTTATACTGAAAGGAGATGTCATGTAAATCTCAGTAACTGTAAAACTTTCACAAGAGTCATAAAACATGATTTGCACTTTAAAAGGTTTATTATGACTTCATTAGAAAAAGAGAAGATGATTTCCTCATCTTGATGAAGAGTTTTGAGTACATAAGTAACACAAGTGGATGATGAGAAATTTTGATTCTACTATATTGTATAAAAGGTGTAAAAACTAAGTGGTTTAGACTTGGAAAAAATTTCAAGTAGGCATCTGCAATCATACTTGCATCAAGTTATTAAACTAAAATGTTTTATCTGAATTTATAAAATATAAAATTATATCAATCAAAAATAGTCAAATTTGACAATTTCAAATGATTAAAGCAAAATAATGAAAGGATAAGTAAATCTTGTCTTTACCAAAAATGGTTCAAAGTATTATCAGTAGATTTGCAAAATATAGCCTAAATTAATAAAATGCCATGATACTGCATAAGATCCAAGGATAATCATTTATTAAAGAAGATTTTGAACTGAATTAAGATATTGGTTGAGACTTATGGTAGGGGATCCTTTTAAATCACTCAAAGGGCATAATAACCATCTTCTGAAGATTGTATTTGACATCCAGGATTCAAGATAAGGTCAAGACTCTTTAAGATCTTTCATAGTTTTATTGCATCTATACTGGTGAAAAAGATCCATATCTGCAGAAAAACTTCATAAGCCTAAAAGGAATAATTTAATAATCTCACATTAACATAAAATATGGAGGTTAAATTTAAGAACTAGTGTTGTATTTTATGAATATGATTTTAAAATATGGCTCACCAATTTAATAGTAATATTTGGCAGGAAGAACTTGGTGTCATGCTACTAATACTCTGAGGAATTTATCTGTTTAAGAAAAAATAATCAAAGTGAGAATAGGCTGTAGATTTAGTGAGGCTAATTTTTAGTGTTCTTTTTTTTAATTTCAAGAAATATGTAAGTAAAATATAAAAATATTTTTTCTACATTGACTGAGAAATGATAGTCATCTCACCTTGGATTTAAAAATAGACATAAAATGATATTATATAAATAAAAAAACAGAATGACTAAAAAAGCTAATTGATAAGTGAAGAGGAACACTATGTTTCAATCTGAAAAAAGACAATTTAGAAATGAGAACTTACATTTCCAAAAGCTTTCAGAGATCTAAACAGTTCTCTAGGCAGTATAAGGAATTGTATGATTTGAAAGTCACTGAAAGACTATTTTGTTGTTTTTAGCTTCTGACCCAAGGACATGTCTTGATCACATTTTGCAACATTAGAAAATAACACTGATATCAGTTTGACAGATGGAGTGAGCAAAGACGACAGAAATGATTGCAATAGACAAGTCAAGAAATTATGATTGCCTACACATATAATGTTGTCATCAATGCAGTGGAAGTAATGGATACAAGTGATAAGTTAGAATATCTTTTGGACTTGCTCATGTGTTTTACAAGGTATGTAGGAAAGGAAAGAATTGGAGATAATGGTGAGATTTGAAATTGGAATGGCTGAGCAAGTGGTAATGCTGTTAACTTAGAGAAGAAAAATTAAAGGCAGACTTCTGAGAAGATGGCAGTGGAGCCAGTTGTATTATGTAAGTCACAGTGTGAGTAAGGGAGTGTATGGAAAACGTTGCATACATGTCTGTGAGTAAGTGGGCATGTGTGTGGCTGATTGAGTAGGGACTCAGGAGCAAGTGGCAAGGACTCGTCTGGTGAAGTGGCTGGTGCCACACTGTTATGCATAGATCCTAGCACTGCCTGGGATGCAGAAGCTGGCCATTTGAAAAAAAAACTCAGCAAAGCCCTTCCCAAGAAAAGGCTGCCAGGAATGACTGCTGGTTCTAGACTCAGTCTCACCACCACAGCACCTGGCAGGACACTGGCAGCAAAGACTGTGGAGGGAGCACAGTGAGGGAGTCCAGAGACAGAGCCCCACTGGAAAAGAAACTGACACCCTGCCACCATCTTGAAACCTGGGCAAGGAAATGCCTAGTCTTGCTCATCACAGAGCAACAGTTCTGATCTCTGTGATGGCGGGTAAAATACTCAAGGGTTGTTCATGATCCAGAGGGAATATCCCAAAAGCACAAATTCTGGAGGGACAAGACAAGTGCTGATTCTTGAGCACCTCATTCCCTACAATAATTTAGCCATGGGTCAAAGAATGTGATCAGAAAAGGATGAGGAAGACCCCAAAGAGATCAACAGTGAGTCCAGGGCTGACTTAACTCCCTCCTCCCCTGCAATTCTCTGAACATCAGACCCACATGACTAGGGCACAACTCAGAGGGATGAACCTAGATGAAGCCTAGAAGTCAACCACGATAAGAGGACTCTAGGATATGCCTGGCTAGGGAGTCCCTGCCAGCACCTAAGAGACAATCATGAAACTTCCCCACCAGATGGGATACCCTTGAAAATATGAGGGTGGGAGTGGAGGACTAAAGTCCTATTCACCCCCACCAACACCTCCTACTTCCCCAGGCAAGACACTGAATGTGGTCATAGCTCCACAGGAGACAACAGAGAGGATTAACTGTGAACAGCTGAGAAGAACAATAGCAGAACCTGACATAAGACAGCAGGTTGTTTTTTAGTTTTTTGTTTGTTTGTTTGTTTTTCTTTTTCCTTTGTGCATGAATGTATATGTGAGGGTTCACTCTGGATTCCCCATCTTTTTTTTTCTTTTTTCTTCCTTTCTTTCAGTTTTTTTGTTTGTTTATTTTTGTTCTTCTCTTTATGTAGTTTAATGTGTGTGTGAATGTATATGTGAGGGTTCAATTTGAATTCCTTTTTTTTT
>CAUYQG010124947.1:0-10587 GCA_963574415.1 Tarsius wallacei | reverse complement strand
CCCGGGAAACTTGACGAGACCTCATCTCTACAAAAAAAAAAAAAAAAAAAAAATCAGCCGGGCCTGGTAGTGCTCGCCTGTAGTTTCAGCTACTTGGAAGGCTGAGGCGGAAGGATCACTGGAGCCCAGCAGGTCAAGGCTGCAGTGGCCGGGAGTGGCCACTGCACTCCAGTCTGGGTGACAGAGTGAGACTCCAACTAAAAAAATAACAAACAAACAAACAAAAAAAACCCACCAAGCACTAATACTTATTTTGGCTTATTCTCATATCTTAACTGCCTAACAGAGGACTGGGTGCATTCTCAGAATTCAAGAAATACTTTATGAGTGAGAGAGAAATGGAAAAAATTAATGAATAAAAATCAATGACCTTTATTCAGACTTCGAAATATTGACTATGCCACCCCAAAATATGCTCCTTTGGCATAAGGGTTATTTTGAGCTGAAGGCAATTGAGAAAAAGTAGATACAAGAAAAGGTCTCTGTCATCCCTTCCTTACCTAAAAGCAAGACACAGATTGTCAAGCACCGCTCCCCACTCTCTATCAGGAAGAAAAAATGTTGATCACAGAAGACAACCTTAACCTTAAGCCACAATCATAGTAACCTCATTATAAAATTACTTAACAAAATATAACCGGCAATTATAATATATGTACATATTTCTTTAATTCTATAATTTCCTGAATATAATACTAATGCATGCACTATGGTCTCATCCAGATTTTAAGAACTTTCTCCAAGCTTACAAGCTAAAGAGATTGCTAAAAACATACCTATGGCAGAAGTATAATTCTATCTTTTCTTTTCCTATATTGTTTTCAACCTGGACATTCTACCTCCCCGTGCAACTCCTAGAATTTGGTCCATTTTAAGACGAAAAACCTTCCCATTAACTTTACTATCTCTGACAGTGTAATTTGGGCTCCTGCAAAATGCAGTACATTTTCTATAATCCTAAAACTACACAAATTGCAAATTATGGTATTAAACTGAAGTTCAAGCAGTTATTTATAACTTCCTTTGTTGTAATGTAAAATAAATAAGTAAAAACAATGTTGAGAAATATGACAATATTTTATAAAGTGTATTTCAAAGACCCTATTTATAGTCACAGAATTCAAACCATGACTATGTATTTCAGAAACTTCAGGGTTTGATGGAGAATGTGGTGCTGATTCTAGAAAAATTTAAAAGCAAAAAAAAGGGATTTAAAATTTACCAGAAACCATAATTGTTAATAAAATATCATCCAAAACTTGAAAGTAGGACTAAATTGATGTGCATTTAATATTATACTGCTGCATTGTCTAACAGAGCTAAGCAAGTATTATCTAATCTTTAGAGATTTTTTTCATTGTTTGATTTACTGATTACTGTGGATATGGCCCCGATTACATGAAGTTAGACTTGTAGAAGATCAATAAGCTATATAAATGAGTTTGGCTGTTAGAAAAGCAATAGTCTTATCTGACATGAAATATAACAATGAAGGTTATAATCATACTGTTCTGCAGGACAGCTGCTTCTGTATTTCTCCAAACAATCACATTCTGGCATTATTTATTCTAACGTATATGTATATATAATCTCAATTTTCTTCAGAATAATTTGTTCTTTTCTGTGAGTATCTTCATTAATAAGTAATAATTTGATACAGACTTTCTTTTTTTTAATTTAAAGGTGTGGAGTACAATTCAGGATTAGGGGCATCATACAGGTAAAATTTGGGTATCTCTTTAATCCCTGCTTTACCTCGTTTGAGATAGATTACCCTTATTGTTATTATGTGCCCCTTGTTCCCTGGTAGTGTCCGCTACTGTCAATCCCTGTCTTATAATCTTATGGTAAATGTTCAGGGACCACTTATGAGTAAGTGCTTATGGTACTCAGATCTTTGTTTCTGTGATAGATAACTAAGTATGATAGACTCTAAATTGATCCAAGTAGCTGAGAAGTCCATCATTTTGTCATTCTTTATGGCTGCATAATATTCCATTGTGCATATGTACCACATTAAATTCATTTGTACACTGCCATTTTCTTTACGGCATTATTCTCATAAACTTGGACTAACATGCCCCTGATTTCACTTCCACTCTTGCCAAATTTAACAAGAAATTTAATGTTTGCTCTTTGCTCTAATTCAAGCTCCAACATTTTCATGACAGCACACAAAAATATGCAACAATAAATGCCACTCAGCAAGATACTGCCACATGTCAACATGAACACAGCTGTGAGACACTGATATACCAAAGGTTATGAAACCTTACTGAGTTGTTTGTACAGTGCTGCCAACATAAGCACATGGTGGCAAGTTTTTGAACTTAATTGTCAGACCTCATATTTGTTTTGTTTTGCTTTTTGTTTTCTGTTTTGGGGGATTTAAAAAAATTTTATTATAAAGATGTGGGGTACATTTCAGGGTTAGGTATATAAACATTGATAATGCAGGTACCCTGGTTGATGAGGTATGTCCCTCTCTCCCCTAGCAGTTTCTCTCAACTGCCAACCCCCCTCCCCCGACAGTTTCCCACTACTGCCAATCGCTTTCTTACAGCATTATAATTGTTCAAGGTCCATTTATGAGTGACAACATATGGAGCTCTGTTTTTGGTTTCTGTGATAAATCACTGAGTATGATCAACTCCAAATCCATCCACGTTGCTGCAAAGTCCATATATTTGTCTTTCTTTATGGCTGCATAATATTCCATCATGTATATGTACATTTTTTTTTCCAGGTCAGCTTCGAAGGGCAACACAGGTATCTTTTTTGTAGAATGATTTGAGTTCCTTTGATTATATTCCCAATAGGGGAATTGCTGAGTCATATGGAAAGATCAATTTCTAGTTCTTTCAGAAATTGCCACACTGTCTTCAAAAGAGGTTGCACTAGTTTGCATTCCCATGAGCAGTGTAGAAGCATTCCTTTCTCTCCACATCCTCACCAGCATCGGTTATTGTTGGTTTTTTTAATGATGGCCATTCTTACAGGGGTTAGGTGGTATCTCAAGATGGTTTTGATTTGCATTTCTCTAATGATGAGTGAGGCTGAGCACTTTTTCATGTGTCTGTTGGCTGCCCATATGTCTTCTTTTGAGAAGTGTTTATTCATGTCTTTTGCCCACTTTTTAAAGGGGCTGTTTTTTTTTTTTCTGCGCATTTGAGTTCCTTTTATATCTTAGGTGTTAGGCCTTTGTCAGATAAACAGTTGGCAAATATTTTTTCCCATTCTGTGGGCTGTCTCCCTGCTCTCTTGATGGTTTCTTTTGCTTTGCAGAAGTTCATTAATTTGTTGAGGTCTCACTTGTCTATTTTTTTCTTAAGGTTTTCTTAAGCCTTTAGGGTTCTGAATAGAAATTGATTCCCAGTTCCAATTTCCATAAGGGTGTCTCCTGTGTTTTCTAAGATTCTTATAGTTTGAGGTTTTACGTTTAGGTCTTTGATCCATTTAGAGCTAATTTTTGTGTATGGTGATAGGTAGGGGTCCTGTTTCAATCTTCTGCATGAGCAGACCTCATATTTGAAAGCAAATCATAGCATAAGCCTTTGAAATGTATGCCATAACACAATTATTACAAAAATAAAATCCAGTACATCAAACATTCAGTATAAAACAAATCACATTGGACCACTGAGTCTAGCTGATCACTAACTTCCTGCATGTATTCCTAATAATTATATAGAAAATCATTATTGGAACTCTAAAAAGATTTATTTCAGCTAAGCATGATTTTTGGGAAACAAATTATATTATCTTTGTAGCTAAATTGTTTCTCTCTCTTAAATTAGAGCTGTTAGTGCAACAATCAGGGAATTTTATATGAAGTGAATAAGTAGAGGTACAAATATTCCATTCAACAAACATACTGTTATAAGTTATGCAGAAGAACCATGACTGGAATGTCAGTAAATGTGATGAGTCAAACTACATGGAATCCTCTAACAGAGGTGCTTAAGTTCTGAGGAGACAAATTTGAGATTCTGTACTGTTTTGAAAGTTAATCTATTATAGTGGCATTTTAATTTTCTGAAGATATGCATTGGCTTTGTTAACTATCTGAGATAATTAGAACTACATTAGTGATGTCATTAATGAGTAATTATAATCCACATTTACTGAATTAAAAACTGATTGGAAAGGTTTATCAATTTGAGTGAACATAGCTTTTTCACAGCAAGCCTTTTGAAAAGATAATTTTTGTTATATATAACAAATGTATTTTAGCCTCCAGTTGACAAATCAATAATCTTCATAATTTAAAATAGTTATTTTGCTGTTACAGAGAAACCCTTTTTGTCTTGATTGGTAAACAGTTTAAGAAAGAAATTCAACTCTATGATGACAAGACATGCAACAAGTAGATATACATATTTAATTTAAATTGTATAATAGCAAGATAGAAAATATTTAGTAACTATTATATCTATTTAACAAAATAAGGCAACTAACTGAAGATTGGTCTTCTCAAAGCCCCTCTGTCAACAATTTCTCACTTCTTCAAGATTATTATGAATCACTAATAGTCTAGCTGGAAATGAGAACTTTTGCTTCCAGTATCTAACCTAAGTAAATTGAAGAATATAGGCATAATTTTCCAATTATATAGCTCTTTGTTGAAACCGCACATCCTTAAAATGAAAAAAAGAAATTTATGTTTCACAAAAAATAGCAGGAGTGCACACACACGTGTGACAAAATATTACTATCAGTAATGCAGCAAAAATATAAACTTGTAGAAATCCACGTTGATTTAAGAGATAAAACATCTTACATTTAACACCTCACAGAGTTACAAATCTTATGAAATAAAGTCTTGATATTTTGTGTTTCTATAAATGACTATTTAGCAAACGGAGTAGGAAATTATACATTTTATACAATTTATTGACCTTTTTATTTCCATAATATCTGTAGATCAAATAGAAACAGAATATCAAGTTTACATATAGTTGTAATGTTTCTATTTGTCTTGATAGAATGTCATTTGAAGACAACTCATGTAAAACATTCACACCCCTCCTCTTCTGTACCAAAAACTTTTGGCCCAAAATTCTGTACTCTGATTTTTCTGTCCCTTTCCTAACCCAGCCTATTTCTTTCATATATAAGGCCTCTACTAACTTCAAAAGAAATGTAGATGAAGCACTCAGGGAGATAAAGAAGAATGAAAATCAAGCAAAGGCTGTGAAGTATTTACTGGAATAACAAGTCATATATGGAAAGGAGAATTAAAACTAATCATTCCCTAGCAAAAGTGAATGAAAATGACTAAACATGTGTTAGTAGGCACTGCCAAATCTTACTGGAGCCATCTTAATTAATTTGTTATTTATAGTCAAGCAGACTAAAGAAAAGTTTACCTTTGAGTGATGCATGGGAAAAAGAACTTACCCAGTAAATAGGGAGAATGAACAAGACTGGGAGCCTTAAGCACATCAATAATGTCTACCTTTTCCATAATAAACGTTCTGGACCAGGAAGTGCAGTATGCCAGTGACCAACCTTGCTTACCTGTTACTTAGATGTATAAATAATAAATCAATAGCCATTATTCACTCATTAAAGCAGGACCTTAAGAAGACAATGATCAGTTTCTATGTGCTGCCTTCATTTGAATGTGTCCCCTAAAGTTCATGTGTTGGAAATTTAACCTCCAATGCAGCATTGTTGGGAGACAGGGCACTATAAGAGATAATTAGGGCAGTAGGGTTTTGTTTCATGAATTGATTAATGTCATTATCATGGGAGTGGGTAAATTTTCCTGAGAGTGGGCTTGTTATGAAAGTGAGTTAAGGCCCCCTTTTGTTCTCTTTTTCTCTCACCTTCTCTAACCCTTCCACCTTCCACCATGGGATGCCACAGCAAGAAGACCCTTGCCACATGTGGACCCCTTGACTTCTGACTTCCTGGTCTCCAGAGCTGTAACTAATAAATTTATTTTCTTAGAAATTACCCAGTCTGTGTGGTCTTCTCTTATAGCAAAATAAAACTAAGACATTATGGGATTTGTATTCCTCATCTAAGCAATATAAAATTAAATTTTTAAATGCTGAAATATAAATACAAAATGCTTTCAATAGCTATCTTAGTGACACTATAAAATTTTAAAAGAGTTTTATTAAATACTTTTTGTTACAGTTAACTAAATAATAAATCTGATTGTAAAAACACTCAAAATTAACTAAAAGTATAAGAAAGGCAAGAACTCATCTGAAATTACATGACCTTGTGGGTTTAGTAATTATTTTACTATAAAGATGTCTTTTAAAACAAAGACTAATAAATAAAAAGCAAAATGAAAACCTTAAATTTTTTGTATAACCTATTTGTGACAAATCCAGATAAGTCCTGACATAAACTGATATATAGTCATTAATTATTCTACTAATGTGAATATTTATACATTTTATAGTAAAAATATTCATGTGTTTAATTATCATGTGTTGTTCTAAGCACTCCTCGAAGTGTTAAATAAAATATGGTAATACCTTTCTGAAATATAAAACCCACAGAATTTTGAAAGACACCTGATGCCAGTGATTTCATGGAATATAAGGTTCATGGAATAATATATTATGATCCAAATATAATTTTATGCATCGTTCCCTTTATATTTTTATTCTCATGAGTTATTTTTACTTATCTTAGCTATTTTTGGAAAGTCTTCATCTAATTACAGGTAACTTGAAACTTTTGTTGTATAAAAATATCCCTCTTCAGAATATATTTAAATCTAGTTATTTAGAGTATATATACATCATCATTATACTATGGAAAAATAAGGGAAAACATAAAAGAGGTTTTGAGTATTAGGAGCCTATTTTAACCTTAGATCTATGAATGTGGACCCTAAATAAATTGTGGAAATCTAGTAGCAACCTGGTCATTCTTCAGATTAAAATCTAAGATTTCACAAAATACTTTTTTAGAACGTCTTTATAAGTGGCTCAGGACTTTAAAAAAGAGGGGGCAAGATTTGCAACTATGGTGTCATAGGATTCTGGCAATTCATCAAACAGATAATTATAAAACTTGAACAATTTTGCTAAAAACAGAATGTGAAGGCAATAAAAATGATCAAAGCAAGGACAAACTTAAAAAGTTTATACCTGAAAGATGTCTGTTTTATTAAATAAGAATTGTGAGTTTACAGCTTTTTAGCCTAGGAGCACTCTACAATGCACTCAGCCGTGGCAACAAAAAACTGCAGTCTTATTAATTCAAAGAGGAAGATGACAAAACTTATGGTATCAAAGCAGATGAATAAAATATTTAATGAATATACTCTAGAAGCATGAAAACTTCAGAAAAGAAGTAAAATATCTGAGTACAATTCACCCACTCTTCCGTCCTCCACCCACCCTTCTTATTTTCCATTTTCATCTCTGGCTGAATGTTAAACTACAAATTTGTGCAAAAACCCCAGAAAACCCAGTAATAAGGCAAACAGAAAGTAGAGGTGGTTAACCCTTTAAAGACATTGCACACAAAATGATCACCGAGTAAGTTTGTATCTGAGTTGTAAAACAGCTATTAATAAATATTAATAAATTTATAAGGATAAGGATCATTCAGAGTGTAGCCGCTAATCACAACAAAATTTCATTACAAATCAATAACAGAAATCTTGGACTTTACAAAGTATTTAAAAATGAAACAACACACTTCAAAATAATCTTTAAGTCAAAGAAGTCAAAAGATAACTAAGAATACATTTTAAATTAATGGTATAAAATGATATATCAAAATGTATAGAATGCAGCAAGTAGTAGTTTATAGATTTATTGGCTTATATTAGAAAAATAGAGTTGTTAATCAATTATAGAAACTTTCACTCTGTGAAGTTAAAAAAAAGAAGAAAATAATAAATAAAATAAAATAAATTGATAAAATACAATATGAAACAGTAGAAACAATCAGTAAAACAAAGCTGGATGATAAGGAATTTTATGAACAACTTTAAAATAATAAATTCGGCAACTTAGATGACATGATCTAATTCATTGAAAGACACACATTTCCTTAAAATTCAGTCAAGAAGAACTAGATAACCTAAATGACCCTATTAAAGAAATTCAATTCTTAGTTCAAAATATCCCCACAGGAAAAACTCTAGGGCCAAATGAGTTTTCTGATGAAGTCTATCAAATATTTAAAGAAGAAGGAATACCAACCTACAAAAAATATTTAGGAAAAATAGAGGCGGAAACATTTCCCAATACATTTCAGGGGACTGAAATCACTGTAAAACCAAAGCAGATGAAGATATCAAAGATACTTAAAACTACAAACCATTTCCCCCCTTTAACAGAGATGTGAAATTCTCAACAAAATATCAGCAAACCAGTAATACTCATGCACACAGATACATGTGCACATTTATATTTACTTATTATTTCCTCACTTATATAATTTTTTTATGATTGTACATAATTTATAAAACTATGCAGTTGCTAAACACTTTGTTTCAGACACTTGGTTGTAGTCTCTGCACTTGTATAGCACTTAGCACATGAGCAATACTCAGGAATCATTAAATTGAATTGAAGAGCAATTGGAATAGTTTACTATTCAGGCCTGCTTGTCTATACAATCTGCAAACACACAGTTGCGAACATATTTGTACATACAAACACAGAATTACTATCTTAGTTTTGGCATCTTTAACATATCTTCAAGGTTTCTTTCTTGATTGTCAAAATTACTTTTACAAAACTGGACCAAGGATCATAAAAAGTTCTCCTTATACAAAGTTAACATCCTCTCTGCAATGGGCAAACACTGCCAACTTTGATAAGCAAAACTGGTTCAAGCTCTCCTTTAATAATTAACACCAAAGAATAAAATAAATATCTTTAACTATTAATACAAAAGGAACAAGGCAAGGCAAGAATGGGCAGATTAGTTCCCAACTAATCACTCTCCACAATCTCTTTCATTCATCCTTCCCTTGCACGTACTAAGATTTTAGGGAAACAAAACTTGATAATATTCAGAGAGGCAATCTATCAGATCTCACAATCTGACTCAAAAAGATAGATTATTAGAGTCTGAAAGACAAAATCATAAAATTTTGAAATTTTAATCTTTAGCTATCCTACTATGAGTGAAAATGTGTGATATTTAATGAGCTCTATGTATGTAGATAGAATTAGATATATATTTGCTTATTTAATTCTTGACTGTGTCTTTGGTACATACCTTACAGTGTCTGGTTCCTGTTGAAAGGATGTATGAATCTTAGAGAGGTCTTCCTTGAGCATTCTGTCTAAATCAGAAGTCCTTGCATTAACATATTTTTAAACCCATTATACATTTCCTTCACTTCCAAAGTTTGTGTAAGTTCTGTGAAGGCAGGCCTGGTAACTCTGTTTTTCAACCACGGTGCCTCCAGCACCATGCATGATACAATTGTTTCTCAATATATATCTAATGCTCAGGGCATTATCAATATCCCCAAAGAACATAAATTTTCCAGTGAGCACATAAGGGAACTTCGTGCCCACAAAGCCATAAATAACAAAAGTACACAGGATTGATAATAACTATATAAGAAACTGCATGGACTTGCAAAAAATTACACTTCTATAACCAAAAGTCTATTTTAGTTATGTATAATCAAGAGAGTACCTTGGAAATGTTTGTAGGGTTGTTAATTGACGGAGGGGAAAAATAATGGTTCAGTCCCCATTTTGTTTCTATCTTCTCTGATAAAGAGTGTTCTAAAGTGAGGACTAAGAGAGTAAAACAAATATTTACAAAGGAAATTAAAACCCCAGATAGCTGAAGAATTTATAACAGAGCTTGTTGTTGCTATTTTAAGTGAGTTTGCATCTGTTGTCTTAAATGAGTTACATTTTTGTTTACTGAGAGACTCTGTACATAAGATTGCCAAGGAAATATAAAGCTAGAAAAACTGGCAAACAATAGACTGAAAGAAAGTGATTACAAATTTAAATAACTAAAGGGCATTATCTTTATATCAAGAAAATGTATAAAATGGAGCATGTAAAGGATAGCTTATGATGACTGAGAATTGAACACATGATTATTAGACCGACATAGGTTAATAAGAGACATTTAATTGATTTCTTCCTTATTGTTGAAGGATTTTAAGCAAACTCAATATTATGGCATCCCACTCCTATATACTTTACAATAAGGGCATTTTCTTTCTTTCTTTCTTTCTTTCTTTCTTTCTCTCTCTCTCTCTCTCTCTTTCTCTCTCTCTCTCTCTCTCTCTCTCTCTCTCTCCCCTTCCTTCCTTCCTTCTTTCCTTCCTTCCTTCCTTCCTTCCTTCTTTCTTTCTTTCTTTCTGAAGATTTGGGGCACAATTCAGGGTTAGGTACATAAATGGTCATTGGACAGGTGAACTTTGGGCCTCCCATTGGTCCTCATTTCACTTGGTTTGGGATCAGCTACCTTTATTATTGTTACGTTCCCCCACTCCCTCCCCTAGCAGTGTCCTACTACTGTCAATCCCTTTCATGTGGTATGGTAAATGTTTAGGATTCAATTATGAGTGAGAACGTGGTACTCAGTTCTCTGTTTCTGCGATAGATCACTGAGTATGATAGA
>CAUYQG010124941.1:0-44862 GCA_963574415.1 Tarsius wallacei | reverse complement strand
GAGGCCAAGGTGAGTGTATTGCCTGAGCCCGTGGGTTCGAGACCTGCCTGGGCAAGTGAGACCTCATATCTACAATAAATCAAAAAATTATCCGGGAGTGGTAGCGCGCGCCTGTAGTTCCGGCTACTTGGAAGGCTGAGGCGGAAGGATCGCCAGAGCCCAGCAAGTCGAGGCTGCGGTGGCCGGGAGTGGCCACTGCACTTCAGTCTGGGCGACTGAGTGAGACTCCAGCTAAAAAAAAAAAAATACATGAGTGAATTATCAAGATATGCATACCTTAGAAAGGTTTACTAAATGTATATTATCATATCAATGAAGGATATAAAACCAATCTAAAATAAACATTTTTTCTCATATGGTCTCTTATGTTTACCTTTATTTTTCTTCTTTTCTCCTCTTTTTTTCTCTTCTTTGTACCATTTTCTTCATCATCTTTCATGCTTTTTTTGTGTCTTTCAAATACTGCAAAATAGTATTGAATGGATTTGAAATTTAATGATTAAAAATCTGCTTAGTTGGTTACAACTTTTTTGTCTTCTGAACTCATTTGGTAATTAATTTACGTATCATTAAAATCAGAGTTATATTCACACAAACTCACTATCTTCCATTATAAAATACCTAATGATCTTTTTACAAGCTTAAAAGTTAAAATAACATTTTTATATTAATAGAAAATCAACATTCACTATATTCTCAAAGCAAATCTAGCCAATTGCTGTCATTTTATTTCTTTTTATAGAACATAAAGAAGAAAAATCTTTATCTCAAGATATTATGTACAAAAGGGAATAAATGTATTCTGGTGGAATTAGATAAAAATATGTATATATAACTTCCTTATATATGTATATATAACTTCATATATCTATGAAATAATAGATTCCAGACATGTCTTTTCCAACCTGTGTAGATTGCTTTATTCACACAGTCTAATTTTATAAAATATCAAGGTTAACAAATGGTTATGTAAGTAAAGTACATAGCACAAACTAAGGTCCAGAGAGGATTTGATAATTGATTTATGTATTAATTTAACAAAAAAAAAAACCTAGGATCTCATTAAATAGCAGGTAGCTCATATTAAGGTTTTGTATGAACAGAATATAAATACATACTTAGGAAGTCAACTGAGGACTGGAGCAAGATTTAGAGTAAGTGCCAAAGCTCAATATGACAAGGAATCCAAGAAGTCTGGAGCAAATAAAGTCAAGAATAAATCACTCGGCAACTGGCATTCTTATAGAATGTTGGTATATGAGTGAGGTTGGAATTAATAGAAAAATTTTTTAAATTATTAATGATGACTAAATGCAAAATAGTAGGAAATTTAGAATTTTTTTAGGGTGGAGTAGAGCAGAAACAAAGGTAGAAGTCATAGCTATTGTTGTTGTGTTTTAATCTGTTATGCTATTGATTAACTTCTAAAGAAAATAGTGAAAATATTTCCACTTGAGATAATTGAAAATAAATAAATCTTAGACTTGAATGCAATAGTAGCTGAGGGAGGTGAGATAGTACATTTTAGAATATTTGTGAATTGATGAATCAGAATATAATTTTTTTCAAATTATTTTGACTATCCTCCTTCCAAGCATGGATAAAATATGTAGAGAATAATATCCTTACAAGTTTAATGTTTAAATAATAACGCCATTATATTCAATGATTTTTTTCCTGAAATATAATACCATTTGTATTTAGTAAATTAGATACTAAAAATAATTGCAAAGGTAATTTGTATTTAATTTTAAAACAAAACAGCTGAACAGCAGAACTACTTGCTTTAGGAACAAAGTGTAAAGATCCCAGAAGTTGGCTTATTTTCCTTTTAATAACAAAAGTTGGAAAAACAAAATCAGCAACTTATTTGGACCCCTCAGAAAACTGAGATCACAAAAATTAGCCTCTCAATATCCAGAGAAACAGGAGCAGCCAAATGAATAACCCACCTGAGAATTGTTTACCTGGAGCAGAAACAGGGAATCCATAGAGATAAATCCATTAATGTGATGAGAAAGTCTATGAACTTGCTGTGATTTAAGTTTGGACTGGAATAAGAATGGGAACGTCATGGGGAAGGGGCACAATAATAAATGGTCCCCACATCGTTGTAAAACTTCCTTACTGGAACCCACAAGTTTTTCAGAGACAATCTGAAAAAAATATCTTCATGACCCTGTCAAAAGGAGACAAAGAGAAACCATTATAAAACCCATCAATAGCCTTTATAATGAAGTCCTACTTTCAGGGGAAACAACCAGAAGTTTATCCCACATGGAGAAAAGGAATTATACAACACTATAGTCTCTTCAGACATCCCACTTCAAATACAAAAAAAAAAGAAAAGCAAAATCATTGTTAACAGGGAATAGGACTTCAAAAAAAAAAAAAAAAAAAAGAACAGGAATCCTAAAGCTAGGAAAGGGAGTACAAAATAGGGACGATAATAGTTGTATCATTGGAAGAAGGATAGAAATGCTTGAGAAAGCTACAGCTTCCAAGATGCTACTAAAATGGAAAACCATTAAATTCATATTTACAATGTTTCCCTCCTTGACACCCTACCACCATACCAATAAGCCTCAAGGATAACAACAAAGGATTGCCCCTGAAGGAGCTACAAGACAGAAACTATTTTTGGGAATCAGTAAAAAAAAAAAAAAAATCTCAAAACTAAGAAAAAATTGCAAAAACAAGGACAGTAAAAATACCATCTTTCATTACTAATAGCTAAACAAAGCCCAACTCCTAGGCAAATTAACGTGAATCCTCCTGTTAAGACCTAATTAACTCAGTACCTATTACAAATGCAAATCAAAAACATTCAACTTTGAACAAAAAAAATACTGTCTGGCAAAACAAAGAAATCATCTGAACCAAATTCAGATATGACACACATGTTGAAATATCAGACAAGTATTTTAAATATTATTTGCCTTTTCATTCTAATGACAAGTAATAACCTGAAAAAAACTAAAAGGTAGACAACTTATATATGAGAATGGGACAGAATAAATATTTTAATTAATAACAGCTGAGTTTTAAAACTAAAGAGACAGACTTCCAATTTCAGTTCTGGTGTGTAAAAAAATTTGGAAGTTGCCAACTCCATCCAAACAACAAGTAAAAACCTGAAAAAAGTGAAAAGTTAATGATTCATCTTAGCGAAATCACAGAGGAAACTACTGTCTATAAAATTAGAGAAATGGATGCAGAGAAACAAAACTTACTGGAGCAGAAATACACAAGCAGAAACCATGATGTCAACTGGTTCCCAATTAAGGAAATCTGAGTTATAGTTAATACATTTCTGTAGGCTTATTGTGGAGAAGTCTGAGAGTCAAAAACTCTAACGATACCTAGTCATTAGGACCCCCCACTGCTGAGAAACGCAATAAAACCAAAGTTGGTTTTTTCAAGAGATCAGTAAAGTTGGTCAGACTCTAGTGAGGCTAAATAAGAAAAAAAGAGAGCGATGAAACAAACCACTAATATAAGAAATAAAAGAGGGGACATGACTACAAATTCCATGAATATTAAAAGAATAATAAAGGAATACTATGAACAACTCAATACTCACAAAGTTGAAAACCTAGATGCTATAGAGCAATTCCTTGAAAGACAGTCCGCCAAAACTTGCATGAAAAGAAATAAACAATCTGAATAGGTCTACAGCTATTCAAGAAATTGAATTAATAATTAATAACCTCTGTAAAACAGAAAGCAACAGACCTAGATGAGTTTACAGGTGAATTATACCTAATGTTTTAAGGAAGAAATTATACCAATTCTCTCTAATCTCTTTTGGAATGTAAACATAGAAGAAATATTTCCTGAATGATTCTATGGGGCCAGTATTAAACTATTTCCTGAATGATTCTATGGGGCCAGTATTAAACTATTATTAAAAGGCAGACAGATTTTGAGATAGAGCACCAAAAGCACAATCTATATGGGGAAGAAAGTCCATTTGGACTTTTTAAAAATTAAGGGTATGGTGACTCATACCTGTAATCCTAGCACTTTGAGAGGCAGAGGGTATAGGATTCTCTGAATCCAGGGATTCGAGACCAGTCTGGGCAATTTGGCAAGACCTCGTCTCCACAATAAATTAAAAAATTAGCAGGGCATGGTGACACATGCTTGTAGTTCCAGCTATTTGGAAGGCTGAGTTGGAAGGATTGCCTTAGTCCAGCAAGTCAAGGCTGCAGTGGCTGTGAGCACAAACTGTATTCCAGTCTGGGTGACAAAGTGAGACTGACTCACTTTTGCTTTACAATTGACACTTTTAAAAGAACATAACAAGTCACATATTAGGAAAACATATTTGCAAAATATATTTATCTGAGAAAGCATTTGAATCTAGAATAGCCACAGTTCATCAAGGAAGATAATGCAAATAATAAGCATATTAAGAGATAACCAACCATCTGTTGTTATCTGAGAAATGCAAATTAAAACAATAATAAAAACTACTACATATTTGTTAATATAGTTAAAATAAATTTAAAGAAAGGACAATTGTAATTGTTGGAAAAGCTATGTAGCAACAGGACTTTTATTCATTGCTGGAAGGAAGTTGAAATGGTATGTTCATTTTCGAAGAAAGTTTCCCAGTCCTTTTCATAGCTAAACATGTGATCCAAGCGATCAACATTCTGTTATTTTTTCAACCATTTGGAAATCTTATGTTCACATAAAATCTTTTATGAAAACATTTATAGCAGGATTATTTTTAATTGTCAAAATATATTGAAAACCAAAATGTCCTTCAATAGGTAATGGATAAACAAACCGTGATGCATACCTATAATTTAGAAGTATTAACCAATTACAGAGAATGAGCTATCATTATAAATATGTCTTGATTCCATATTGCTCAGTAAAAAAAAATCTGAAAAGGCTACATATAAGATTATTTTCTATATAACACTCAGGAGAAGTAAAGTTTAGCGAATCCAAAGGTGTAATGCAAACTGTAAGAAAACAATTTCATTGTATTCAAATGTGTGACATAACCTCACTACAGAGGATGGAGGAAATGGCACGTACCTAAGTAACTTTGGAAATGAATTGAGTCTAAGACAGGAGAAACTGTATTTAAACAGTAAGCAATAACTGTATATACTCTAATAGCCTTTGCTTGTTCTCATTTGGGTGATCTACTCCCACACTAGACATCAGGGAAATGAAGATTAATGAGATACACACTTAAACGGTAAAGTTACATTCCTAACAATCCAAGTGTTGATGAGAATGTAGAGTATTGGTTCTCAACTGGAAGTGACTTTTGCACTTGAGGAACATTTGGCAATGTCTGAAGATGTGTTGGTTATCAGAGATGGAAAGCGTGGAGTGTACTACTGGCATCCAGTGTGGGAAAAGGCCAGGGGTCCTATTAATCATATAAAATGCACAAGCAAGTCCCCCACAACAATAATTATTCAACCTGGAATGTCAGTAATCCTGCTATTGAGAAATTGATGCAGAGCAAATGGAAATTTTAAAGATTGTTAGTAAGCATTCAGAAAGATACACACACATTGAAAAACATTTTGGCAGTATCTTACAAACTTAAATTTACACGTACTATATGAACCAGTAATCAAACTTTTAAATATTTACCCAAGATAAATGAAAATATATGTTCAAAGAAAGAAAGACTTGCAGTAGGGTATTCGTAGCAGCATTATTCATAATAATCAAAAACCTAGAAACAAAATTACAAATAGATGAGCAAATTTTTTGTATCCATACTATGAAATTCTAGTCAGCAGTGAAGAGGAATATACACAGCCTAGTGAATCTCAAAAAATTATTAGCCGGGCTCGGTTGCTCAGCCTGTAATCCCACGCCTTTGGGAGGCTGAGGTGAGTGGATTGCCTGAGCCCGCGGGTTCGAGACCCGCCTGGGCAAGCGAGACCTCATCTCTACAATAAATCAAAAAATTAGCCGGGCGTGGTAGCGCGCACCTGTAATTCCAGCTGCTTGGAAGGCTGAGGCGGAAGGATCACTGGAGCCCAGCAGGTTGAGGCTGCGGTGGCTGGGAGCGGCCACTGCACTCCAGTCTGGGCGACAGAGTGAGACTCCAACTCAAAAAAAAAAAAAAAAAAAATTATCCAGAATAAGCAGGAACTTGGATGTATGTTCTATCTGCTCTTAAACTCAAGATGTTAATTTCTCCAAAAAGCTTTTTTATTATGATCTATTCTGGTGCACCAGGCGGTGAGCCTAGAAGTTTCTGATGCTCAGCAAATGTCCAACCAGGGAGTGAGATGTCAATGTCTCCTTTCTGAGGAAATTCAGTTTCTATGAAGAATTCTCTTGATCGTTTCTTATCTGAGCAGAGGAGCAGCCACTTCATTATGGAAAAAAGAAAGTGAAATGCTACCATAATTCCTGCTAGGCTGAAAACTTATGAAATACAAAATGCGTCCTTCATTAAGCTCTAGTCTTCTGTGTATATAGCTTGAGAATCATCATGCCGATGAGAGTCGAATCAGGTTAGCCACTTCTTCTTAAACCTTAGAAGTGGTGTTTGGTGTCTCCTTGAAACTCCCTAAAACATGGAGATTCCTAATGACTATTATTCATAACTTTGTGGATTTAGCTGAAATCCATACACACACACAATCTTCTTTGATACACTTTTTACATAACCATGGACAAGTCAATTAACCTACACAGAATTCGATATCCCATGTGGGAAGGTGCATGATTTACTGTAGAATGCTCTGACCAAGTATAACTGAAACTGCTAGAACAGGTGGGGAGATATTTGACTAGGAGGTGGGAGGGACACTTTAATCCTGGTCATAAGTCATTGCATACTAATAACTAAGGGTAAAATTTAGTAGTTAATTTTAAAGCAAAAAACACATTTTGAACCATTAACATTTGCCTTCATTTTAGACTGACCTTTCTGATTAAAACATCTCTGATAATACCAATCACATATGGAGGTCTCCTTTAGGCCAATTTTAAAACACTTCCTATTTTATAAAACCCATAGTGCTTACACTTCAGAATTTTCCATCCCCAACTACTTCTTTTACGTCATAAGAAATCTATTTCATTTAAAATAAATAAAAGATTTTAAATTAAGATACAAAAGATCCAGAAAACTCTAAATTAAGTCCAGTTTTCTCTGAAACTGCAACCAATGGAAAAAAAAATTGCTTTTGCTGACTTCAGTTTGTGTTACATTCTTAATTTTATTTAAATGTAGGTATTGAGAATTTATATTTCTTTTCATGTAAAAAAGAAAAGCTGTCTCGAGAATTATGGACATAAAACTTCATGAATTGCATGTGGCTGCAAATCTGGGTTTTGAATCAAGCATACCTTTTATGAAGGGCACAAGGTATACCTGACTTGACATGGACACCGAAGCTATCCTCTGTCAATAACTTGTGAGTATAGCATATACTTTAAAAAAAACATTGTTTTTATGTTACAAAGGCCATATTAAAAAAAAAAGACTCAACTTCTTACTAGAAAGTACATATAAAATTTTTTAGTTTAACACATTAATAATCTTATTTCAGATTTTTTGGGGTTTCTACTTTTGAAACAAAGTATTACAGTAAACTGGTATCGCAGTAACTTAGCATTTAATGATTTTAATATGCCCTATGGAACCTACTGTACTATGTGAAATTCTCTTTTAAAGTATCAGTTCTTAAATGAGAATATGTAATTTCAACCACACAGTTGTTTAAGTGATTCACAAGCAGACATCATACACTAGAAAATAACACTTGAGAATTGAAAGGAATTTTAAACATCAACTTGGAGTTTATACAAGTACCAGAAAATAGAAAGAATAAAACAAGAAGAAATAATTAGCAAATTTTTAAAATGTTGAGTAGTTTCTCTATTTGCCAACTGCATCTGATACCTGATTCTAGTATTTGATAATCTAAAAACTATTATACTTGCAGTAGGACTGAACAAATTTGTGCAGGGATTTGTATGTGAGCGGTGAGAAGGCACTAGGACCACCTAAAAGAGCTGCAGACCCTACTAGTCTGCTCATGTAGCTTTCCTAATGGGGAGGGGGGTTATGCGTATAAAGATTCTGTTACTCTTTTCTTTTTTTTCCCAGAAGTAATCACAAATTATGTTAGGAGCTGAAAGATGATAAACCCTTCAGAGAAGTTGAAAAAACAGAATTAATGGATTTTTATCCTTTGCTATATTGAAGGACAAAGTGATTTCTTGAATAAAACAAAAAAGAAGACCAAGCAAGAAGTGGCGATGCAAGAGGTTTTGAGAATGCAGAAAGAAATCAAACCAGATCAAGTACAATGGATGGAAGAATATTGCACAAAGGAAGATGGGAAGGAGAAGGAATTATGGAGGAATTAATTGGGATAAGATATATAGTTTCTGGAAAGAAAGCAATACGCCCTATCTCTTTGAAAAGACAAATGGATCTTCTAGAGTCAGGAAATGTGAAGAACTTAATGACTAGATCCTCAAAGAAGAAACAGAATGGAGATAGCCATTTGTAAAACTTACATAGGCAATTAGCAGTTGTTCTCTCTTCCTGAAATGAAGAGCTTGATCTTGATGGAGAGTTGGCTGAATCTTATCAATCAACTGGTCCAATACTGTACCTGGCACAATGTAGTCAGTCAATAAATGTAGTTTAAAGATAAATAAATCCTCTGGCTCAACATCATTTATGTTGTATGAGGATAAGTAATATAAGCAGAATAAATTTAAGAACAGCTTTAGGAATATGAAGTCCTAGGCAGGAAACCAACCATGTTGGTAGCATATCTTATCTATGCTTCTATTTTAGGGTTGAGCACTTTATAGATAGAAGATTACAAAAATAATGGGTAAATAAACAGAAATGCAGAACACAATCTGGTTGCTGCACTAGGGATTATTCTGCCAGATTAATGAACACCTGGAGTGTATTGCACAGAATCATCTGGAAACCTTCCAGATTTGTATATAAAATTAAAATCTTGGAAAAGGAAAACACTGTCAGATGAAACTATAAAATTGGATATAATGAAGGGCATCAGTCATTACAACAGAATAAGTTATGCAAGTGGTACAGATTTTTAAAAATTCATAGGGAAAAATGACTAAAAAGAGATCATGACAACTATTGGATAAAGAAAGTCTAGAGCATCAGTAATATTCAGAGTATAATTAAGATAGTAAAACTCTAAAATTTGTCATTTGAAAAACATTATCATAACAATGAAAATTTGAGCTTTGTTCAAGTAAAGATTTGGGAAAAGAAGTAGATCGATTCTACACATGAAGGTATAAGGTTTTGTGGACCTCTTCAATTCTGCTTTTGCTATCGAGAAAGAAAATATCTCAGTAAAGATAAAAGAAGAAAGATAACAAACTGAATGGTAGAAAGAGTTCCATAACTGAATTTCTGAAAGAAGGCCTTGTTCCTGCTCTTAGAGCTAGAGTGAATTTGGACTCCAGAAATATGTCTAGAGATGGACCAATCATAGGTGTCCCGGGATAGGTCATATTAGGAAGAGTATACACCTAAGGAGTTAAAGCCCTAATAGCTGAGGGAAGAACTTAGATTTTAGCTGAAAGGAAAATAGTACTGAATAGCAGATCTAAAGATCAAGACAAGGCAGAAATCAGGAGTGGTCAGAGCCAGAAGGATTAAGGGTGAGCTAGTATGTTATGGAAAAGCTTGAGACAAGCAATTCATGATTAAAGCAATAGACAAAGAGCAAAAGAGTGTTTGGATTATCCTCCTAGGGGATGTTTAGTGTGTGAGAGGTAGGTGTGGGTGGGAGTATTAACAGGTGGCAGTGGCAGCAACTTAAAGGAATCAGAGAGCATAGACCTGGAAGGGAATAAAAATATCAGTGTTGGAAATTCTCAGCTTCCCTGTAAACTGTTAACAGTCTCATTCCCTCATGAGAAAAGCCAGTTTGATATAATTATGTAAAGAACAGATTTCAGAATGAAATAGGCTTACTATAAAACCCAGCTCTGTAGGGCTCTATGACCTTGGGTAAAAAAATGATCTGTACATTGACTTCAAGTTCTTCATCTATAAAATGGGAATAATAGATATATAATATGAATACAGTAGCACTTATACTACTGTAATATCAGGAAGATTAAATAAGATGACAAATTCAAAGAGTTGTACCTTGCACGTAGTAGCCCCTATATAAATGTAGTCTACTCTTATTACTAACATTCAATTAAAAGTAAAATACTTAAAAAACTCCTTATTTGCCTTGATGTAATTGGTTTCCAAGAAGCTCATCAACTTGACTGTCAGGGAAGACTTTGTTAGAGAGGAAGAAATGAGAGGGCCTCTGAAGAAAGTGACTCTGCTCTGTCATCTTAACATATTGCTTCTCTAATTCAATATGCTTTATAAAGCATGTAGATTTCCTTTTAATATGCTCATCCTGAAATTCTACATTTATAACAAAATCTTAAGTGATATTGATCTTGCTGGTGCATGGATCAACTTTGAGTAAAAAGGCCACAGAATACCTGAAATTAGGTAAAAACAAAAATGACAGAAAATCAGATGTGCAACATGAATTTTGAGAAGGCAAATTTCAAAGATCATAGAAAAATTCGTATGATTTCTTAGATTGAGACCTGAAGAGAAGATGGTTCAATAATATAAGATGCAGTTTTCAAAAAATGAAATTTTTGACATTATAATCTCAAGTGATCCTGAAAAGCATTTATATATAACCACAACCACCAATCAAATTAAATAATAACATGTACAGAAAATTAAAGAAAGAAAAATAACTAAGAAAGAAGAAAAGAGTGACTCAGGCCTGAAATAACAATACTAATAAGTTGATACATCTTAGAATATTTTGAGATTTCTTAAGGAACCTAAAATTATTTTTAAAGATATGTTTATAGCAAGAAGAGTACAATGAAACAGGCCCCTATAAACAGCTGAACCTGTCAACAGATGAGAAAGAGAACCCCAAACTCCTCAATTTTCAGCTTGTTTCTGACCATGGTCTGTCTACACTTTGAAAATTGGAGAATGGAAACTGACATAAAGGACAATAAGCTGATTAGTGTTAGAAATATTGTATTAAAGCCCACAATTTCTCTAAATTGGGTTCAAACATTTCTGTTTAGGTAGATTACATTTCTTAGTAATTAGAGATCACTGAACAGAATCTTTGTGAAATTATGATGAATATAAAAGTTCTAGAAAACCTTAAATGACCAAACATTGTCCCATTTGTTTTAATAGTGGTTTCCATGAAGCAATGTCTAATGAACACAATGTTAATTCTTGAGTAAGTTGGAGGCATTTAAAAAAAAATAATTAATAAAGACAAAATATTTTTCCAATATTTTTCTTCTTTGACCAATGAATTCTATTCACCCTTAAAGAATCTATCCAAATGTAACTTCCTTGATGAAGCAATTTTTCATTCTCTTAACTAATAGGATTAGTATATGCTCTATGTTCACATTAATTTTAGAATAAATGTGTCATTGTCCTTATATAAAACAGTGTATTTAAATTTTTTTTTTTTTTTGCAGAGTCAAGGACTCACTATGTTGCCCAGGCTGGTCTCAAACTCCTGTACACAAGCAATCCTCCCACCTTGGCCTCCCAAAGTGCTAGGATAATAGTTGTGAGCCACTGTGCCCGGTAGCATTTTGGTTTCTTATTCATATGTCTATTTTCTAACTTAACAGGGAATGACTTATTATTATTTTATCCTTATAATCCTTATGTTCATCACAGTACATGATATTTAAAATCGGAATTTTAAATATCAAAATTAGAGTCTACATGCATAGAACATAATTCAAACTTTCGTTGCAGTCATCATAATGTAGTGTCTAGAATGTGGGGGATGTAAGTCTCTGTCAACTGAGTGGTGTACAACCTATATTAAAAGTATGAATTTTAGATATGCAGTATAGTCCATTCATTAAGAATAGACTCTACAGCTCAGGTTAGGCTACCCTAGATTAAAATGCCAGCTCTGTCATGTACTTCAGCAAGTTGCTTAACCTCTCTCTTGCTTACACTTTCCTTGTGGATGATAACAGTACTATTGCATAAAGCTGCTGGAATGATTACATGAAATGATATACACAAAACACTTAAAACAGTGGCTACTACCATAAAAGTACTAGATGTAGCTATAGTCATTGTTATTCTTATCCTTAGCTATTATTAGTTATTTTAGGTATACAATTGATAAGCAGCCCAGTCCAGAGAAAAGTGACCAACGGAGCAAAAGACAAAATCAATGAAGGAAGGTTAAAATGTCTCAGGCAGTTAGACTAGAACTGAGATTTGAGAAGAATAGATGGGATGAGAGACAGGATAACTGTCTTCAAAAATGAAAGAATGAGCATCCTTGATCTAGGACACTCACGAAGACAAAAATTGAACCATGATTAGGTACAAATTAAAAGGGGGGAAAAAAACTTCCTCATGCAGAGTAAGTAAAATAAAATATCTCTGAAGGTATTTAAGAGTACCTGGTAGGGATAATAAATATGAGATTGAATAATTAAATGGTAGGGCTGGCTGGTTCACCTTATATTTTTGCTCTATCCTATTTATTTTACAAATGAGAACTGGAGCCCTCCCAAAATGAAGTAACTGGACCATAGATAGACAGAGAACTAATTATCTGAGGTTCTGATCTAGAGCATAATTTGTAAAATGCTCACTCTATAGCTATTTTCTAGGAAGTCTTCCTGCTTATAAAAAGAAAGCATTTTTCCACAGTTAGAATGTGCAAGGAAGACCCAGAAACAAATGTGCAGGCGAGGCAAAGAGAAATACACAAGAAAAAAGCAAGCAGAGCAAGACATTTAGTCCTGGATATGCAGTGCCTGGGGCTTCTTTGGTGACTTTTGTATGCTGTTCACAAACATGGGTTTATTTGTGTATATATCACATCATAGGACATTTTGTAATACAAAGTTTTATGAACGCAGACTATATAAACCTGAGATTGTGCTTGTATTTGTTTTTTGTTTGTTTGCTTGTTTGTTTGTTTGGAGTCTCACTCTGTCACCCAGACTCGACCTGCTGAGTTCCGGCAATCCTTCCGCCTCAGCCTTCCAAGTAGCTGGAACTACAGGCGCACACTACCACACCCGGCTAGTTTTTTTATTTATTGTAGAGATGAGGACTCACCAAGTTGCTCGGGCAGGTCTCGAACCCGCGGGCTCAGGCAATCCACTCACCTCAGCCTCCCAAGGTGTGGGATTACAGGCTGAGCCACCGAGCCTGGCTGTTCTTGTATTTGTTAATTTTGCTCTGCATGTCCCAAATTTTCATCTGGAATACATGTATACTGGACTTCAGTTCAATGAATAAAATAATTAAAATCAAATCTCCTTTATGACTTCTACTAAGGGTCAGTGGATCTATGCCCTGATGTCTATTGTTAATCATCTTTAACAATAATTTTAAAAACTGAGTGAAGAAGGGAAGAGAATTCCCTCACATAAAACCCAGTTTATTTATAGAATAATTTATTTAACTATTTTTAGGTTCTAATCTGATGAAGAATAAAAGATTGATAAATGGGTTGATTAATAAAGCATTAGGCTATTCAAGTTTATCATAAATAAAATAATGAACAAATCGTAACTGGGCAATATATTATATTATATATTCCATGTAGGTTTTTATAGTCAGCAGATACTTAGCTCACTATGAGAAATATAGGAGTGTTATAGAAATTACTCTTACCCCTTAACTTCTCAAAATGTTTGACTATTATTCATTCTTTCCCTTGTCTTTGCTTTCATCAGAATATTTGCCTATGAGAGCAAAATCTCTGTTCTGTTCACTGATATGCCCCTATACTTAACTTAGCACACCATTGGTACATGATAAATTATCACTTTAATGAATGAATAAAAAAGCAAATGAAATGACAAGTAGTATTAGACAGAATAGGTAGAAGGATAGCTCATGAAAATCACTTTACTAATTTTATTAGATTTGTCAAATAAAGAGGAAATTCTTCGGGTAAAAGAAAATCATTGTTTATCTAAAATTTAAATGTAAATGAGCACTCTGTATTTCATCTGTCAATTGTACTCTTAGAAATGGAAAAAGAAAAAACTCAAGGAGAAAAGTAGGTGATGTCATCAATATGCACCTATAATAAAGGAAGAAATACATTTTCTTCCAGGGCTATGTTAATAGATGTAAGGAAATTACAATATGTGTGTTTAAAAACAAAACAAAACAAAACTTGAATCAAAAGGAAGGAGTTTCTCTTTAAAAAACAGTTTGGTTTTTAAAAATCTTGCTAGACTCAGGGATGTTATGATCTATTTCA
Organism: Tarsius wallacei; assembly: GCA_963574415.1. Classification (NCBI taxonomy): domain Eukaryota; kingdom Metazoa; phylum Chordata; class Mammalia; order Primates; family Tarsiidae; genus Tarsius; species Tarsius wallacei. Next base: position 30,535 of record CAUYQG010124941.1, on the reverse strand, counting down.
TTATGTGTGTATGTGGGTGTGTTTTGGGATAAACCTAAATCAGCTTTTAAGTGTTTTTTATACTTTGTCCTTCTCTACTTGGAGGTCATCAGGTATGAGTTGTTGCTGCTGGCTGCACATATGACCTGACACTTTGAGTTTTATAATGGATTCTTAAAAGAATAAATACATTAAATGTCAAATAAATATTAATTTATGATACCAAGACATCAACAAATTATTTCATTCACTGACACTGAGAACTAGGTTCTTGACAGTCCTTCTAGGCTGGAGTATTGATCCTTCAATACTCAATTTAGCAGTTTGCAAGAGTGAAAAAAGATATTATTTGTAAGATTATGTGTCTCTCTAATGATATCATAAAATCCAAAAATATTAAGAACCATATATGAAGTGGCCACCTTTTTATGTATCTGGAGTTTAGCATGGATCCTGGCACATACTAGGTACTCAATTACTGACTGAATTAATCAAATTTTAGGACAAATGAAACAAATAGAAGTGTCACCATTTTCTCTATCTCTTTTAGTTGAGTTCTTATCAGTATGTTTTACTGTTCTCTCACAATCTCTGAATACGTATTGAACAAATAAATTAATGAAACTCTGGTGTCTTTGTTTTTTTAATCTGTGGAATGGAGATAATAATGTACCTATCTCAAAGTGTTGTTTTGAAGACTAAATGAGATAATATGGGTAAAGTGTTTGGAATAGTGACTGGCACACAGTCAATTTTATCTATCACCTGCAACAAAAGCAGTAGTATCATTTATTGTTGGGCCTTTTTCCAGTGAGCATTTCAGACTGGAGTTCTCTTATGCTTATTCCTCCAGTTAGAAGCTTGGCCTCAGGCTGGATAAATTCTTCTTTGGAGTTTTGAAAGAAGTATCATCCATTCTAGAAGCACCTAGCCTAAAGAGTTTCATTGAAAAACAATATCTCCCCTCCAAGTTTGTTTTATTGTTTGTTTTCTTTCCCTCCCTGCCTATTTAGGATCCAATAATCCTGAACATCAACTCAATAGTTTAACTCTGTTTAACAGTACTATTGGGTTCCCCAATTTTCCCCTTTTATTCTAAGAACCTGTTGTGATGTCATTGTCTCATCTGTTTTTAATCATACTACTTCAACTGAACATGGAGAATGATCCTACAAACTGGTTTTTACAGGCCAAATCTGTTCAACACAGAATAACATGTTTTATCCTGTGTGAAATATTTTAATAGTTTTATCAGAACTTCCCCTACCATGTATAACTTGAATAAACTCAGATTAACAGACCCAGATTAAACATTTATATGTTATGGTTGGACACGTCTAGTATACCAAGTTAGTTAAAATTTCTTCTGTATATACAATTTTCCTTCAGTTTTCTTGGACCACAGTTATATTAATAATTGTAACTAACACAAACTGATTAATATTTATTTGTAGTTATTATATGAAGTTGTTAAAATATCCTCCTCCTTTATTGCTAAAATCACCTTCATGAATCATTTTGCATAATTATTGAAGATAGGAGACCATTTCCACTGGGCTTTCTTGCAGCACAACTTTCTGATGAGATGATGTTCCAAATCTGCTGGAAACTATTGTTCTTTTCCTTCCTTGCTGCCTACTGGAATTTAGGGATGGTGACCCATCCTCAATTTGCTGACTTCACTTAATTCACTCAGCTTTTAATCTGTTTTACAAAGTATTTTATTTTGCTTCAAATATGTAAATATATGACATAATAAATATATATAGAATTAATGTTTTTGTATTTTTTAGTGTCAATAAATTTTTCCCTTTTATAAAAATGTGTGACCGAATGCATCTCCCACCTCTTTTAAATTATTTATATCCTAGATATGCTAACCCAGTGGCTCTCAATGTTGGCTCTGCAGTGTTTTTAAAATACAGATGTCCCCACCTTACTCCCAGAAAAGTGAATGGAAATTTTTATGGGTGGAAACCAGGTATTATATTTTTAAATAAACTTTATAAGACATTCAGATGGTCACCTGTGAGACTGTTCCTGCTTCACTCAAATTGAGAAATAATTCCCCAAACAAATAATATTATTGTTTTATTACAGGTTGAAAAGAATTCTTGAAATGTACTTACATAGATTAAAAAAGAATAACTCTAATATCCAAAAATGAGAAAGAGGCATCGATTAGTCTTGTTTCTTTATATCCTGGAACTTTATTTTATAATTGGGAACACCTCCTTCTTGTAAAGTCTTGGTCTCTGGTAAGGAATGGTGGAATAGTAATGTTGGAAAATTGCCTAGGGTACTCTTTAAAATACCCTCTATATGAGTGACATTAATAGTTCTTTGCTCTTCAAATACTTTTTTCTTTCCTATGAATTCTGTTTTTTGAAAGGCCAACCAAAAGTACAGTCACATTATGTACATGAAGTTCTTTGAGTTAATTATTAGTAATAATTTGCAATGTGATGACAAGATGTATTCATTTGAATTTTAATGATCAGTTTTTATTCACAAACTTTTCAAATAACTTGCAGCTTGAGGAAAATAGAATATATAACTGCACTTTAGAAACTTTTTCTTAATCCCAAACATATTGTGTACATTTTAAATAATGCTATACAGAAGATATCATATCATGATGCTTCAATTATCTATTTTAATATTAATAAAATTCAGAGAATTTGCTAATCAATATGCATCATGATTAAACAGATGGATTTTCTAGTAGTTTTGGAGCCAAACTTTTCAGAAAAATCTTAGTAGGGGGGAAATATCCTCTTGTGGAAAGGTTATACTCATAATTTTAAATAATTATGATTTGGTCTCTGAGTCATATAATGTACATTAATATCTATATACCATAATGTCTTAATGCAATGTAGCTTGTTGATTCTTAATATCTATTCAAATATAAGTCAATAATGCAATTATTCAGGGGGCTATTTTCCAGTTTATGAATAATTTATTTCCTTTGTTTTGAAGGGATTATTATAGCTGTCATGGGCAAGAGAATAGTCAAGCTCAAGAACTTGATGATAGGGTTTGTGAGATATTTAAGCATGGAAAAGAAACACTAGTCACAAAACCAAATAATTTTTAATTTAAGGAAGGGTCAAAGCAAAGTGCTTTAGAATTTTAAAGACTCATTCTTTATGGATTATTGGACAACAGTATAAAATGAACCCTCCAAGTATTCCCATGTACTTTTAGTTTGTAATGAAATACAACAGATAGGATTTTTGCCAACATTAGATCTAGGAAAGGGGGCTGATATAAAAAACTACAGTTACAATATTTATTTGATACCACTAGCAACTCAAACCAAAATTCTGACTGCCATTAATTGAGCTTTGCTGCACTGAGCTCATTGAATTCCAGGATGATTAATGTTTTTCCAAAGAAAGAGTATTCTATTTGGCCCTTCTCCGTTGATTAAATTGGGGCATACGCAATAGATGTAATAGGATTTAACCACTATATAATAGATAATTTTGAACTTGGCATCAAAACAATTATCTAAAATTTGAGAACTTTTTCTAATATCATCAAAATAATGATGAAATCGTTAACTATAGCCACCACTCTCATATAAATAAAATGTGTTGCTTTATAGATATAAGGCAAATGCTAAGAGCAAATGTTATTAATGACAAGTACTGACATGACTCAGGAAAATTCTATATGCCTAAGACTTCTGTGAACAATATTGAGTTAAAAGTTATCATTAATTAAGCTCTTTTGAGAGTTGAAAAACTTTGGATAGATTGTACTGCCAAAACAGAAACAAATGATCAAATGAAGAAGCTGTGAGATTTGTAACTACCCAAGGTTGTACATCTTTTTCATTCGGCTGTTATATCAATGTTTCTCTGAGTCCCCTGAACATGGAGAAGAATCTATAACAGCATATGCCTAAGGAAAACGTATTTTTATTATACAATAGAATTGACACATTTTTTTTTTTGCAATACAATTCCATTAGGCTTAATTTACAGAATGATGAGAATAAACTAATAGCTGGCACAATCCTGTTATAGAACATTCAACGTCTCCTTCATCATTAGAAAACCAAGATCTTTATGGTACTGATTTAAATATGGTAAAAAGTTACCATAAACTGTCTTTCAATCTCTTGTATTTTAGTTGACTTCAACTGAGTTATTTACTTGTGAGTGATATAATGCTATACTACCTCATAGAAAGCACTCTTTCATGAAAACAATAGTAAAGTGGCAAAAGATAGCTCATGAAATGGAAGGAAGCACTAAAAAATAGGTTACTTACTAGTCATCTATAACAAATTTTTATTTTTTGGACCAATTTAAGACTAGAAAACATCTGTGATGATTGTCCAATGCAGTCTGGACTACTCATAAAGCATTCAATTTTTCAGTTCTTTTTCTGGCAATTCTTTTAAAGTTGCTATACTGAAGCAGGTTGACCCTGGGGTGGATGTGAACGTGCCACTGCACTCCAGGCTGGGCGACAGAGTGAGACACTGACTCAAAAAAAAAAAAAAAAAAGCTGCTGTACTGAAACTAGAAATGGGTTTTGTCTCTTTTATAGTCCTATTATTTCAACAAAAGTAATACTAAAGTCTAGAACCAGCTATTATTTTTTTAAAAAAGTAACTTCGGCAATAAAATGTCAATGACATTATTACTCAAATCAAACAATTGCCAAAGGTCTCTAGACATTGTTGTTAGAGCATTCAAGTTTTAAAAAAAGTCAACAAACATTGTGACTATAACGCTAGAAGTGTTCTTTCTTCCAAATTTCAAAAACAGTGAATATAGACATACTTTGAGGGGAAATTACAAATCCTTTTGGTAACTTAGAAGCACAAATAAAAAATTTAAAAAGTTAACTAATAAGTTAGTTAAATATTGACAAGAAAGATCTGCTAGCATACACATTTTAAGACACCTAAACAATTACAGTATCATCTATCTGTTCTTCTAACTGTTGAAGAAATTTGTTCTCATTATTCAGATTCTTATTGAAGTCTTGTTTTTTGGAATGATCACAATGAATGCTTCCTAAGTTCTATCCTTTCTGGATTTGAACGTATTTCTCATGAACTGCCAAATGCATTTTTTAACTTTCATATCTTTATTCTCCACCCCTCTACTTACAGTCATAATATATATTTGATGGCAATATTTTATAGTCTGGAATTCAGGGATCATAAACTCAAAAGCTATCAGAGACATGGAAAGTAATGTTAGTTTATAAAGAGCCAGGTGAAAGTTCACATAAAGGAGCAAAACCTATGGCGAACTGCAAAGTAGATAACTACCCCAAAGTATTCAAATTCAAATTATTCAGAAACAAACAAACAAAAGCACAAAGCAAGCCCAGCAAGATAGATAGCTTCAGCCCAACAGCTGCCATGTTGCAACTTTGATTCTAGGTCAGTGGAGCTCAAGACAGGTCACACAGTAGTCATGACATAAATGGAAATAAAACACAACTATATATGCCCAAAACTTTCCCCCCAACATGTAAGTCAAATGGTCTGGAGTGGGGCTCAAAGCGTTGGCACAATAGTATCTTTTAACAAGTTCTTTAGATGATATTAATGCAAAAGTTGAGAAACTCTAATCTAAAAAAATAGATTTTACACATGGAGAGTAATTATGTTTTTTCTGTTTAGATGTTAGTTCCTGTAGAACACAATGATGCAATCATCACTCCTCTGCTGGTCTTTCCAGAGAAGACTTATCTTTATGACAACCTGTGTGATGTTTAAGCTTCATTCAAGTATGCTCAGATATTAAAGCAAGATAAAAGGAATAGACTAGTGATTTACATATTTACTACAGGCCAATTCACTGTGCTATTATATCAAATGTTAGTGAGAGGTTTTCCTACACTGTCTTTGGTCACACATTTATTCATTAGATAGTTAGCTTGAGGTTAGGGATGCAGACAGCCATTTAAGAACGTAATCTCTTTATTTATGTGTATTAGTCGGGGTTCTCCAGGGAAACAGAACTAATAGTGTGTGTGAGTGTGTGTATGTGTGTATGTTTAGAGAGAGAGCAGTAAAGATGTGTGTGTGAGTGTTCGTGTGTGTGTGTGTATGTATGTGTTTAGAGAGAAAGAGAGATGGGGTGTGTGGATGTGTGTTTATAGATAAAGTGGGGGATGGATATTTTAATTAATTGTCTCATGATTGTGGAGGCTGGCAAGCCCAAAAATCTCCAAGTAGACCAGTAAGCTGGAAACCCAGGAGATAATGCAGGTTTAGTCCAAAAATAGTCTAGGGTCAAAATTTCCTCTTCCTTGAGAGACCTCCTTCCTTTGTCTCTTCAGGTCTTCAACTGATTGGTTAGGTTCACCCACATTATGGAGGGTAATATGTTTTGCTCAAAGTCTACAGATTGAAATATTGATCCCATCTTTAAAAATATTCCGTCACAGCAACATTTAGACTGGTAATTAACCAAATATTTTAATGCCATGGTCTTACCAAGTTGACACATTAAATTATCACATTAGGTTAACTACCACACAAATGAAGAATGGAAATGCTTGCTTTTCATGAAATAGAATTTCATTTTCTTACTTACAAATTAAATTTCCCAGTTATCTATGTGTTTTCACCAGTCAAGTCAAAGAGCTGGAAAAAAAAAAAAAAAAAAAAACACCACCACCACAACAAAAACCCACAGTAGAGAATTTTTTCTATCCAAGATACCCAGCACTTGAAAATTTATTTGATTTTATTTTTCACCTTTTCATCCTTCCATGTATTGAGGTAATATATACCTCAAAGTGATGGAATTACTTTTCTAAAGGGTCTCAGAAGCTAAAAACAACTAACTGCTGTACTAGAAGATATGAAATTTGGAAGTGTTATGGTTTGAATGTGTCCTCCAAATAGCATGTGTTGGAAACTTAATTCCCAATGCTACGGTTTTGAGAGGTGGATCTTAATGGGAGGTGTTTACATAAGTGAATTTATGTCAATTACAAAACTGCTGGAGGCTGTGAATTTGATCTTTCACTCTGTCTCTCTTACCCATGCTTACTTGCCATTCCTCCTTCTGCCATTCAATGTTTCATGAAGAAAACCCCCACCAGATGTAGACTCCTCAACCTTGGACTTCTCAGTCTCCAGAATCGAAATAAATAAATCTCTGTTATTTATAAATTATTCAGTCTGAGATATTCTGTCACAGCAGCACAAAATGGGCTAAAACATGAAGTATGCTTACAAACATTTGCCTTAAAAAAAAAAATACAGACAATTTCTTTGGATCTCATCTCATCCAGAGGCAGAATCTGTCCCCTTTTTTTGAATCTGAGATGTCTTAGCAATTAATTTCTAGCCTTTTGTCCTGATTACCAGTTGTTACAGTTACGTTATAGAGTGTAGCAGAAGTGATGTTATGTGACTTCCAAGACTAGGTGATAAAGGATCTTGCAGCTTCTACCATGCCTTCTTGGGATGACCACTCTGGAGGGGACTAACCTCCACATAAGAAACTTAACTACAGTATTCTGAGAACTGCCATGCCAAAGAGGCCACATCAAGGCATTAATGTAGACAGTCCCAAGATGAAGGCATTAATGTAGACAGTCCCAGCTGAGCTCAGCCATTCCAGTCATTCATGCCAAGGTGACAAACAAGTGAATGAAGTAATCTTACACTCTACAGACCAGCCTATTGGCTGAATATCATTGAGTGTCCTCATTTGATTCCATAAGGATCAGTTGTGAGTTCTACCTAAATTCCTCACCCACAGAGTTAAGTCAATACAGTCTGATCACTGTGGTTCCAAGCCACACAGTGTAGAGATAGTTTTTACACAGAAATATAACTGTAACAACTGGTAATCAAGACAAAAGGCTAGAAATTAATTGCTAAGACATCTATCTTTTCTCTTGAGTTAAGTCCTAAGCATACTTGAATGAAACTAATACATGATACAGGCTGTCATAAAGATAAGTCTTCTCTGGAAAGGCCAGTACAAGGGGTGATGATAGCATAGCATCATTGTGTTCTGCTGCCTACTTAATAGCTCTGCTTTGATATAAGGAAGGTATTTCAGAAAGTACGGATTTTAGCCTCTTGATTTTTTGTCCTAAACCTGATACATCTCCATCATCGTGTTACACCTAGTTACAATGTAAGAAATTCAGCGAACTTGGGAGGCTGACGAAGAAGTATCACTTGAGCCCAGAAGTTGTAAGCTATAGTGTAGGATGATTGTACCTGTGATTAGCCACTGCACTCCAATCTGGGAAACATAGTGAAACCCTGTATCTTTATTTTTAAAAAGAGAAAGAAAATTAAAAAAGAAATTCTAATTAGCACAGTAAACCCTGTTGAGTCTATCTCCAAAGTATTTCTCAAATAATTTATTGCGTTTCTACTATAGTCCTTCAAGGTCCCCGTCATTTCTTTCTTTGTTTATGGCAATATCCTTTTAACTAGTTACCTCACTTTTTCCCAGGTCATTTCACTGACAAAGATTATGCTGAAGATCTTTCTTGTCTTCTGTTGCGTTTAAAATAAAAACTCAATATCCTCACCATGACCTATATGGTCTTGATACATCTAGCCTCTATAAGCATATGCCATCTTATATCAAGCAGTTCCACTGGTTACATATTTCAGCCAGTCTTTTTCAACTGCCTTGAACTTTCTAAACTTTTTCCCACTAATGTTTTTGTGCTTACTGTGCTCATCATCTAGAATACTTTTCACATGTCTGGCTCCTACTCATTTTCACATTTCCTAATAGTCTCTATTAAAGAACAGCTTTTATTTCCCTTAAATAGCAACTTCAACATTTATCATCTCATTTATTAATTTCCATGCTATTTTCTCTACTGGTAAATTTGCCCAGAAAAAAACAGAGATCTTATGTGTCCTCATCCACCATTGCCTCGCCATTGCCTAGCACCATGCCATAGACATAACAGATGCTAAATGAATATTTCTAAATGCCTGAGTGATTGAATGAGTACTTCAAGTTCTGTCACTTTACTACATCTGTAAATAATTGAATGATCTGAATGCCTGGATTTGGCTAAGAGCATAGATTCTACTGCAAAGTGCTGATGTACTTAACTAGAGTACTCTTAATAAATGCTTTCAGTTGTCATCAGCATGGTTCTCATTCATCTATTGATTCAATCATTTGTTGAATGCCTGTATTGTGTCCCATTATAGGATAGCATAAAACAATGCACACATGCCTCACCAATCTGTGACGCATCTTAATCACATTATTGTTAGTATTTGAATATTGCTATTTCCAACTTCCCATGTTCTTATTCAGGAACTCAAATTCCTTGATGCTTTCCACCCCTTAAGCAACAAAAAGGGTCTTTAATGCACTCCAATATCAGTCTAAACTGTAATTCCCTACTGTCCTCTGCTATCCCCAGCTCTATCTTCACCATCATTATTATTTGGTTACCTTGCACCAGCTATGATTTCATTAAGGTGCATATTCCTATCTTTTTATTTGTAACATTAATGTTCTCAGTCCTAACAGTACCACAGTATGTCAGCAGAATTTGTAATGTTCTATTCCACTATAATAAGCTCAGTTGGAAGTGGGCAGCATTCCATAGCTGGAGGGCTTGAGCATCTGAGCTACCTAGAGTAAACACACAATACAAGTAGACTCAAAATCATATAGTTCAAAACAACAGAAGTATATTTCTTGATCACATGCCAGTACAAGGTAAGAGAACAGGTTTGTGGAGCTGCCATTTCCCATATAGTCATACAGAGACCCAGACTGATGAAGGTTCTGCAATCTTCAGCAAAAGGCCTCTGGGTGAGGTTTTTAGTATAGGCAATGGGAAAGATAAAAGAGTATGGAGGAACAGTTTCATAACCATGTCTGGAATAGCAATATCACGTATTATATTCCGCTGGATAGGGCTCAGTCACCATGGTAATACTTAAGTACTAGAGGAGCTGGGAAATGTAATACTTACCTGGGAAGTCACTTTCCAGTAACAATTTGTGAAGTTTTGCTGGATAATTGGCTCTGCCCCCCACAATCCATGAATGTTTCAGAATATAGTAGGACACCACTTCTAGTTTGCACACAGAGTACTTCATGTCCCCAAGATCTTCACATTCTCCTACGGTAAATATATCGGGACTGGTTTCAGGACTTGACACCACACCATATTCAAGAACTATCATTCCACTCTTCAGTCTCTGTTGGCCATTCGTCAGAGTTCTGCAACGATTCAAGGTTCTTCCTATATCCTGGATTCCAGAGCCTTCTATTGAGCCACAAGTTATATCTGTAACATTTTGAATAAAGTAGTTTTTTTTATCTCCAAAGAATCTCTTTAATTCTCCAAAAAAAAAAAAATCACTGGGAAAAAAATAGATATTTTCTGGTAATAGTGCTGCTTAAAACTATCTACCAGATCCTAACCCTCAACTCCAAACCTTCTGGGATCTTTGGTAAGAATTTAAAATAAGCCTGGATATTAGTTGAAATTTATGAAGCTACAGCAGCAAGAGAAAAAAAAATCCAGATTAGAGATAAAACTGACAGGAATTCATTTATTCATTTATATATAACTCTGAGGTTCAGAAAAAGAAGATGACTTTCTGATTTATAGGACAGATATAATATTTTTACATTGACTGTAAACTACCTTATGATGGGAGCCATTTGTCATTCTCTTAGTAATTGTCACAAAATTTGTACACATTCTATTTCACCAAAAATTTAAAAGTACATTTTAGAGTTCAAAATAATACTTGGAGACTCTATATTCTGGTTTCATTGGTGAAGGTTTCTTAAAATCAAGATCAGAAGTAAGATGAGATCAAATGCAAATAGATGATAGGTATTTTCAAGATGAAGTCAGGAAACAAATATCCAAAAGTAAGGCTGAAAATAAGGATAATATATTTAAGAATTGTAAGCATAGGCAAGAGTCCAATGTTCATGAAGCTCAGTCTTCAGAACACTGGTTAAGTAATGACATTTGGAAAAGTCAGTAAGCAGCAACTCTCCAATCCTTCTTTCTGAAGGAAAGCTGGACAGGCTTGGTTTAGCTGGCTCGTTTGAGGGGCCGACTTAGAAGGTAGAAGTGATTCTTGCTTGCATCTGTGGTGCATGGCGCCAGAGTCCAAAAACCAAATTGTGTTCCAAGAAGAGATGCCAAGGGTCAATTTGCAGAAATGTGTCCAAATGTGCTGTCAAACCAAAGAAGCCTGAGAGTAAAAGCCAAGACAGCCAAGAATTTAGGGAAGGCTACACCAAGAAACAATGGGTAAGTACTGGATAAGGACCAGGATTTAATGCCTTGGGCTATCATTGTTCTAGGTAGGGCATAAGGTAAGATATCTAAAGGACCTAGGACTCAGCAGACAGCAAACAAATTGGTTTTCAAAAAATAGCTAGAAGAGAAATTAATTCTACCAGAGAAGATTTCTAAGAATGTGAAATAAGTGGTAACAAATGTAACTTGAGTTGAAAAAGCTGATAGATCTTGGCTCTTTCCAAACATATTCTCTAAACATATTCTCTAAACATATTCTTTATTGCATCAATTTTCAAATAGAGTTTTAAATTTTAACCAACAAAATCATTGGTCGAGAATAAGGAAATATTATCATAAGATGTATATAAAATATTAGAACCCTAACAGGACACTAATTTCCTAGTTGTCACCTGGGGAAGTGGGGAAGCAGAGGCTTAAGGAGTGAAGGTTTGATTAGATGGGTTAGGAATTTAATAGCCATGTATTTTGAGTGTAACTTCCTTAGATTGGGTTTCCCCGAAACAAACTCAGATGTAAGAATCCATGTGCAAGTGATTTATGAAGAAAGCTCTCCCAGGAAAAACCGGTAAGGGAGTGAGACAAGCAGAAAAGGGAGGGGCAACCCAAACAAGAATGCAGTTTCAGACAAACTCCCCTTACCCTGGAGGACAGCTGCAACTTGATTCTACCAAGGTTCTCTGCAGTGTAGACTACACCTCAGTGTTATTCTGCCCCAGTACAAAAGAACTGACCTTCATACTCTTTCATTGCACCAGACCATCATTAACTAAGAATCACCCTGAGTGATCATAAACATCAGGCTCTTCTTGCTCTCTTCACAGGCAAATGAAGGTATGAACAGTCATACGTACAGATTGCTGTAAGCAAAAGTGCAACAAACCTAGGGTCAGGCCTCGGTAAAACAGTAAAAGGCATCTGAAGAAATCTAGCAGGAGATTGATAATTATGGTGGTGTTACAGGTGATTTTAGTTTATGTTTGTGTCTCAGTATGTTTGGGCTGTTCTAACAAAATTCCTCAGGTTGGGTACTTTATAAACAACAAAAATTTATTGCTCACAGTTCTGAAGGTTGTTAAGTCCAAGATCAAGATGCCAGCAGATTCAGCATTCAGTAAGGGCTCACCTACTGCTTAACAGATGTCCCTTGTGACTGTGTCTTTACATGGCAGAAGGAACAAAGGAATTCCTTGAGCCTCTATTGTAAGGGGTTAATCCCATATATGAGGATGGAGCCCCCATGCTTTAATCACTTCCCAAATGTTCCACTACTTAATACTATCATGTGGGGTAGTAGGTTTCAAAATGTGGATTTTTTGAGGGACACCAACATTCAGACCATAGCAGTATATATACTGTTATATTAAAAATATTTTTTACATAATCATATAATTGTTATTTCATAAGAACATAATATTTTTTAAACTATTTTGAGAAAACAGTTGTCAATTGCAACAAAAATTAGAAATCAGATAGTTTTTTCACAATAATAACCAAAATAAATTCATAAACCTATGTAGAGATATATCAAAAAATACACAAAGGAAGTATAGTAAAAATAATCTGGATGGCAGCAAATTGACTTAGCAGCATAATTTATAATGATTGAACAGAGTGTAAATTCACCATTACTATCAGGACACAATGGCAAGAATTAGATTAAAAGGTAAGTCAAAAGAAAAAATAAGGTAAGCAGAAATGGTGATCACATTATGATAAAACGTATTATTAATGAAAATATTGCATAAATAAGATTTGACATTTTAAAATTAAAAATCTTTTAAAATGTGACCTAAATCTGGAAGACATTCAGAAAATATTTGATAGACATGAGTTATAGAGTAGGATTTAAACTCAGCTGTACCTGTTGATGACTAAACAAAATTAAATATGGAAATAACGAGATTAAATAATACTTCCAAAACATAATCATCAGTTAGACATATGATATTTTTATATAAAAATCTTTTACCGATGTAGAAAATGAATTTTACCTAGTATTTATTCAAAAGCAATATGCTTCTTATCACAACAGAAGCAATGCATAATATGTAAAAAAAAATCTAGCCAGGCTCGGTGGCTCAGCCTGTAATCCTGCGCCTTGGGAGGCTAAGGTGAGTGGATTGCCTGAGCCCGCGGTTCGAGACCCACCTGGGCAACTTGGTGAGACCTCATCTCTACAATAAATCAAAAAATTAGCCAGGTGTGGTAGAGCGCGCCTGTAGTTCCAGCTACTTGGAACTACACTGAGGCAGAAGGATCGCCGGAGCCCAGCAGGTCGAGGCTGCGGTGGCCGGGAGCGGCCACTGCACTCCAGTCTGGGCGATAGAGTGAGACTCCAAATAAAAAAAAAAAAAAAAAAAAAATCTAAAAATCTCCCACAAATTATCCTCCCTTAATAACCACTTTTAAATTGTTAGTTGTTTATTCTTAACATTTCTACTCATATTTATACAAACATATGAACAAAAATGTGTTTTTGTTGATTAAGCATTATGACAGCATACACAGTACTTTTTAACCCTTCCTCACCTACTTAACATTATATGATCATCTTCCAGATAAATATATATCTATATATCTATATATCTACATATATATACACATATATTTAACTCATTTTAAACAATAGAAAAATATTCAATACCATGGATAATCTAAAATGTATTAAATTATTCTCTATGAATAATGGACATTAAACATGGTGATTCTTCTTCTACATCCTTATGAACAATGACATACTCAAAAATCTTGACCTATGCCCTTATATGCCAGTGTCTTATCTATAAAGGGTAGGCTCCCTGAGGTGGAATTTTGGGGTCAAAAAGCATATAGACTTTTTAATATAAAAGGTAAAAAGAAATGTAGTTGATGACTTTGTTTCTTATTTCACTGAGAAAACAGAAGCACTCTGAAGGGACATTTCACAAGCTACCTGAGACAATGTATCACTTGCCAGGATCTGCATCATATATCATGTTCTCTCACCCATTGTAAATGAACTACTTCTCTCTAAATCCAATGTCTCCATTCATACACTCATTCTCTGTTGCCTACCCAAGAACAGTTTTACTCCAGGACTTCTCCCTTTTTCTCTGCCTCCTACACAAATTCAATTTTTCCATTTTCTCAAGACCAAAAAAATTCTGGTGCCATCCTTGACTATTCTTTCTCAAAATATATCAGCAAATCAGATTGATTATACTTTAATATGTATCCAGGGTACAACCACTTTTCACCACCTATAGTGTTACAACTTTGGTACAAATTATCTCCTTTTCCTGGATTATGGCCCTAGTCACCAGAATAGTCTCTTTGTTTCTACCTTTGCTCTTTTACAATCTATTCTCAACACCGTAGTCAAAATAATTTCTTTTTCTTAAGACAGATGATGTCACTATTGTGCTAAAAAATTTCAATCGTTCTCTTCTTCTTTCATAGTAAAAACCATAGTTCTTACATACTTGCACCTACAGTTGCTACATAATCTGCCACCCTCTGACTCTATACCTGATCTTTGACCTGACCTTCTGTTACCCTAAACCTTGCTCAGTCTTTTGCAGTTATATTGGCCTCCATGTTCTTTTAAATGTGCTAGACATGCTTCCTCAGGGTCTTTGCACTTGTCAACAACCTTGACTGTAACAACCTTCCTTAAAACTAATTTCTGCTTACTTAATTTCCTCACTTTTTTCATTTTTAACTGAGATATAATCTTCAGAGTGAAGACTCTAAAAACCCTATTTAAAATTGCAATCACCTGTCACATCCCAATCTCTGTATTCTTTTCTGCTTTATTATGCAGCACTTACTGCTTTTTTAAAAATAAAATGTATAACTTACACATTGTAGATTACTTTGTTCATTTTATAATTTAATGCAGATTATTTTATTTGTGTTTAATTATTATTGTATTCATTAGTCTTTATGTTTTCTAAGATTTTCTTATGAAAAATATTAACATATAGCAAAGTGCATTTGTAATAAGCATCCTAGTACTCATCACCTACATTTGACCATTTACATTTTACTGTACTTGCTTTGTTGTATATATCTTTATATCTTCATTTTTAAAAAATAATCCAGCCATCTTACTTTTTATTCATTTCAAAGTAAACAGCAGGTATCAGGTTTAATTTACATTTTCCTGATGTCAGATAATGCAGAACATTCTTTCACATGCTTGCTGTCCTTTCATATATCTTGCTGTAAAATGTCTGTTAAAATTTTGTGTTCATTTTTAATTGAATTGTCTTTTGCTCATTGAGTTATAAGGTTTTTAAATATATACCATATACCTGCTGTTTGCCAGAAGTGTGTTTTATATACATTTTCTCGCCATCTGTGAATTGTCCATTCATTTCCTTAATTGCATATTTTGATAAGCATGTTTTAATTTTTTATAAAGTTTAATTTATCAACTTTTATAGTTTTTGTTTCTGTAACCAAAGAAACCTTTGTTTCATGAATACTATACTAAAATTATCTTACTTTTCTCTTAAAGTTTATATGAGCTTTTATATTTGTCAATAATCTATCTTGAGTTAATTTAAGTCAATAATCTATCTTGAGTGTAAAGCAAGGATTAAGCTTCTTGTTTTCATTACTAAATTTTACTTTTCAAAACAGATTTAGGCTCATAGCAACATTGAGCAGAAAGTACAGAGAGTTCCCATAAATACTCTACTCACATACACCCCTACACACACAACCCCACTCCATGCAACAGAGTGTAACATTTGTTACAATCCAAGAACATATACTGACACGTTATTATCACCCAGTCTATGGTGTACCTAATGGCTCACTCTTAGTGTTGTACATTCTATGGGTTTAGATGAATAATTTCACTGTCCTAAAAATCTCCTATGCTCTGCCTATTCGTGACTCCCTTTTCCTGAACCCCTGGCAACCACTAATTTTTTTACTGTCTCCAGTTTTTCCTTTTCTGGAATGTCATATATTTGGAATCATACAATATGTAGTCCTTTCACATTGGTTTCATTCAACTTGTAATATGCATTTAAGTTTCCTCTATGTCTTGTCATGGCCTGATACCTATTTCTTTATAGCACTGAATAATATTTCATCATCTGAATGTAGCACAGTTTATCCATTCATCTACCTTTCTGGCATCAGGGATTGGTTTCCTGGAAGATAATTTTTTGGGGGAGGGGGAGGGAGAGAGGAGGAGAATCATCAGGCATTAGATTTGAGTCTCATGAGGAGCAAGGCAACCTGGATCCCTCGCATGTGCAGTTCACAATAGGGCTCGTACTCCTATGAGAATCTAATGCCACCACGGATCTGAGAGAAATGGAGCTCAGCTTGCCTGCTGCTCATCTCCTGCTGTGTGGACTGGTTCCTAACCTGTCACAGACCAGTAACGTTCCACCACCCGAAGAATGGGGACCCAGGTACCAAAGGACATTTTGGTCAGGTCCAATTTTGGCAATTAAGAATAAAGCTGCTATAAACATCCATGTGGAGGTTTTGTGTGGGCATAAGTTTTTAATTCAACCAGGCAAATACCAAAAAGTATGATTGCTGGATTGTATGCTAAGAGTATGTTTAGTCTTGTAAAAAAACTGTAAAACTGTCTTCCAACGTGACTGCACCATTTTCCATTCCCACTAACAAGCAAAAGACTATCTTTTCGCCATTGTGTTGCCTTTGCTTCTCTGTCAAATCACAGTTGACTATATATGGAACCATTTGTGAAGTCACTATTCTGTTTTATAGATATACTTGTCTATTTTTTCACCAATACCACACTGTCTTACTAATCTAACTCTATAGGAAGTCTCGCATTTGGGTAATATCAATCCTATGATATTATTCTTCTCCTTCAACCTTTTGTTAGCTATTTTGGGTCTTTTATCTATCCATATGAACTTTAGAATCACTTTGTGAATATCCACAAATTAACTGGCTGGAATTTTGACTGGGATTGACTTGAATATGTAGATCAAGTTGGAAAGAACTGCCATCTTGACAATGTTGAGTTTTCCTATCTATAAACATAGAATTTCTCTGAATTTGTTTAACTCTTTTCTATCTCTCATTAGAGTTTTGTAGTTTTTCTCATATAGATCTTAAACATATTTGTTACATTTATACTTAAGTATTTCATTTTTGTTGTGCTAATGTAAATAAAATTGTGTTTTAATTTCAAAACCTTGTATATTTATTGCTGGTAAATAGAAAAGTGATTGACTTTTGTATATTGAAGGCATATGGTGCAATCTTGCTATAATCACTTATTAGTTCTAAAGAATATTTTTGTTGATTTTTGAAAAATTTCTACATAGATGATCATTTGCAAAGACATTTTTATTTCTTCTTTTCTGACTTGTGTATATTTTCTTTTCTTGTCTAATCACACTAGTTAGGACTTCTCTTTTTTGTTTTGTTTTGTTTTGTTTTGTTTGAGTCGGAGTCTCACTCTGTAGCCCAGGCTGGAGAACAGTGGCACGCGCAAGGCCACTGCAGCCTCAACCTGCTGGGCTCAGGCAATCCTTCCACCTCAGCCTTCCAACTAGCTGGAAATACAGGTGAGCACTACCACACCTGGCTGATTTTTTGATTTATTGTAGAGATGAAGTCTCGCCAAGTTGCCTAGGTCTCAAATCCCTGAGCTCAGGCAATCCTCTCGCCTCAGCCTCCCAAAGTGCTAGGATTATAGACATGAACCACCACACCCAACAAGGGCTTCTATTATAGTGTTTAAAAGCAGTGGTGAAAGGGGACAATCTGGTTTTATTCCTTATCTTAGTGGGAAGACTTTGAGTTTCTCATAGTTACATATTATGTGAATTTGTGTGTGTATTTTTTATCCAGTTGGCAATGTTTTTCTTTATTTCTAGTTTCCTGGGAGGTTTGTTTTTGTTTGTTTGTTTGTTTTATAAATAGGTATTGAATTTTGACAAATGCTTTTTCTGTACCTATTTATATGATCATGTGATTTATCTTCTTTACCTTCTTAATGTGATGGATTACATTAATTGGTTTAGAATGTTGACTAGCCATATACCTGACATACATTTTACTTGGTTATTGTGTATAATTATCTTTATACATTGTTGAATTCATTTTGCTAATATTTTGTTGAGGATTTTTGCACCTATTCATGAGAGATATTGGTCTGTTTTCTTTTTTGGTAATGTCCTTTTCTAGTTTTAGCGTTTGGGTAACTTTGGCCTCACAGGATAAGTTAGGAAGAATTTCCTGTGCTTCCATCTTCTGGAAGAAATTTTTTGCTTAAATCCTTGGTAGAACTTATCACTGAACTCATCTGAGTCTGTTGCTTTCTGTTTTAGAAATGCATTAATTATTGGTTCAATTTCTTTAATAAATATGGGCCTATTTCAGTTGCCTATTTCTTCTTTCATGAGCATTGGCAGACAGTGTCTTTTAAGAAGTTGGTTAATTTTATCTATGTTATCAAATTTATGGATATAGAATTATTTATAATACTTCTTTATTATCTTTTTAATATCCATGGACTCTATAATGATATTCTCTCTTTCACTCTTTAGTAATGATTTATATTTTCTCTCTTTTTTTAGTTAACCTGCCAGAGTTTTATCAACTTTATTGAACTTTTCAAAGAGCTAGTTTTTAGTTTCATTGATTTTCTGCTTTCAATTTCATTGATTTATGTTTTAATTCTTATTTTTTCTTTTTTCCTTCTTACTTTAAATTTAATTTACTTTTTGTTTGCTAGTTTTTTAGAAATGTAGACAATTGATTTTAGACAATTGATTTTCTTCTTTTCTAAAATTTTTTTTGCCACATTCTGTGAATTTTGATAAGTTGTGTTTTCATCTTTATTTAGTTCAAACGTTTTAAATGTCTTTTGAGATTTCTTTCTTATATAGAAGTGTGTTATTTAATCTCTAAGTATTTTGTGATTTTTCAGCTATCTTTCTGTTATTAATATCGAGTTTAATTCTACTGTAATCTAAAAGCAGACATTGTATAATTTTATTCTTTTAGATTTATTGAGGTGTGTTTTATGACCCAGAATGTGGTCAATATTGGTAAATTTTCCATGTGAACTTGAGAAGAATGTATATTCTGCTTGTTTGTATGAAGCAGTCTAGAGACATGCATTATATCAAGTTTCCTGATGATATTGTTGAGTTCAACTATATACTTATTGTTTTTCTGTCTCTTGCATCTGTCCACTTCTGATAGAGGGGATTTAAAGTCTCCAACAATAATAGTGGGTTAATCGATTTCTCCTTGAAATTTTGAGTTTTTGACTCTAGTATTTTAATGCTCTGGTGTTAAGTGCATTCACATTGATTATTTAATCTTTTGGGATAATTTAACTCTTTATCATTATGTAATGACCTTCTTTATCTTTGATAACTTTCCTTGCTCTGAAGTCTGCTCTGTCTGAAATTAGTATAGCTGCCCCTGCTATTTTTTGATCAATGTAAGCACAATGTATCTTTCTCCATCTTTTTACTTTTAATCTGTATACATCTGTAAATATATAATGGGTTTTTTATTTTTCATTTATTTATTTTCTTGCCTGACTAATTTTTAAATTATTTTTATAAAATTTTTTATTTTAAAGATGTGGGGAACAATTCAGGGTTAAGTATACAAATGTTCATGATATGCAGGTACCCTTGTTGATGAGGTGTGCCCCTCTCTTCTGGCAGAAGCCCACTACTGCCAATCCCGCCCCCACCCCAGCAATTTCCCACTACTGACAATCTTTATCTTGTAGTATTACGATATAAAGTGAGTTTTTTTAAGACAACATATAGTTGTGTCTTCTTTTTTAAATCAATTCTGAAAATCTCTCTTTTAATTAGTTTATTTAGATTATTGATGTTTAAGATAATTATAGATATAGTTGAAAACATATCTATCATGATGTTGAACAAACTATTATGTGTTAGATCAATTAAGAATATGAAAAATTGAATTCTACTATTCCGATGACTAGAGCTTTCAATTCAATTTTGAATAGAGGTGGTGACTGTGTGCATCTTTGCATTATTCCCAATAGCTGAGGAAAATAATCAGTATTTTAACATTATATATGATAGCTGTAACCTTTTATATATGTCCTTCATCAGATTAATACTTTTCAGTTCTTACTGAGACTTTTAAAAATTATAAATGGGTGCCACATTTTCTCAAATGCTTTCTTTGCATTTATTAAAATTGACTTTACTTTATCCTATTAATATGATGATTTGCATAGATTTATTTTAAATGTTAAAAGCTAATGAATATTTTTGGAATAAACTTTTCTGAGTCGAGATTTAATATGCAGTTTATATATTGATTGGCTCCATATGATAATATATTGTTAGTTATTTTTGTATCTATATCCATGAGGGGTATTGTTCTTTACTTTTTTACTATGTCTTTGTTATACTTTCTCTTAGTCTCTTTTTTTTTTTTTTTTTTTTTGAGTTGGAGTCTCACTCTGTCACCCAGACTGGAGTGCAGTGGCCGCTCCCGGCCACCACAGCCTCGACCTGCTGGGCTCCGGCGATCCTTTCGCCTCAGCCTTCCAAGTAGCTGGAACTACAGGCGCGCGCTACCACGCCCGGCTAATTTTTGATTTATTGTGGAGATGAGGTCTCGCTTGCCCAGGCGGGTCTCGAACCCACGGGTTCAGGCAATCCACTCACCTCAGCCTCCCAAAGGCGCGGGATTACAGGCTGAGCCACCGAGCCCGGCTTCTCTTAGTCTCTTAATATAAGTTGAGTGTCAACTTGTTCTCTTTTAAATAAAATATTTTGTGTAACATTGGAGTTATTTTTTCATCAATATTTCTTTGAATTCATCGGTGACATCATCTGGATCTACAGCTTATTTTGTGATAAAATTTTCCATAACACATTAAATTACATCGAGACATAGGTCTGTAATTCATATAAGTTAGAAGTCACTGAGCCTCTATAAATCCATAAATTTGTATATGTTACCTTGTTGGAGAAATGTTGGTCACAATTTTCTATTTATTTTCTCTTTTTAAAAACCACATGCTCTCTTTTCTTTCTTTTGGGACACCAGTTATACACATATTCAAGCTTTTAATATTTTTTATAGGTCTCAGATTTTTTTTCTTCTTAAAAATCTTTCTTACTTTTCTTCAAATGCATAATTGCCATTGACATATGCTCAGTTTTGCTGATTCTTTCCCTTGAAATCTCCATTCTATTATCAAATAAAATTTGTATTGATAACATATTTTTCAGTTCCAGAATTTCTTTTTAAATTTTTTTCTCTCTGCTTAGATTCCTTCTTTTTTAGTCACTGTGAGCATATCTTTCTTTACCTTAATATACCTTACTGAGCATAGCTCCTTTAATTAATGCTAATTTCAACATTTGGGCTATCTTAGTATTAGTATATACTGCTTGTCTTTTCTCTTAAGAAAGTCACATTTTCCTGATTCTTTCTATGTTGCGAAAATTTTGGTTGTATACTGGTTGATCATTGTGAACGATATGTTGGGTATTCTGGTGTATTTCTCTGACTAATTAGATTGGACTCAAACTGTAAACTCTGTAGAAGCTCAGATCTCAGTTGAATTCTTTCATTTTAGCTGGGTCTGTTCCGCACATACATGCTTTAGTGGTTAGACAGGTTACTGTATATAACCTACACAGAAAATCTGACACTCTCATTCTCTGACTCTTCACTTACCAAGATTACCCCTTGCTGTACAATGATTGAGATTTTCACTCTGTCTTTTTGTTTTTCCGGACAGAAAGTCTGTGGTTTTTCATCAGAGATTAGTCATTCAACATAGCCACTACCTACCCTCAGGTTTCTCCCTTCATAGTCACAAACTCTGCCACTGTTCCAGGGATCATATATACATATAACAGTGCCTCACATAACAAAAGAGACATCTCTTTATTTATCAGCAAAGTTGACAGAAGGTAGAACTATATCACATGTTTATCCTAAGACCAATTATCAGTAAAGACAATGGTATATTGTGTATGACTCAATATGCCATCAGGAGGAGAATGGATTCACCAAATAAATTAGAGACTCTGTCAAAAAGAAAAAAACTGGTAGTAGTTTTTGTAGTCAGGCAATAGTGTCTGCTATGAAAACCTCTGCACTGCAAAATTCCAGAAGGCATTTTTCACATAGACTAACACAGAAATTATAGCCCCCATAATTGTGCAATGTGGTCCTATTGAAATTGATAAGTAGATAATTTTATAAAAATAAAAAAGGGAAATTCACAAAGTGGCAACCAATTTTATTTCTATCTAACTGCAGAGCCACCTAAATGGAAATGAGATCAGTGTTGGTTAAAATTCAAGGTATAGATACATTAAGCATGGTTCCAAAGGAACAAGAAGTGCATTGGAGGAAATATAGAGATTAATATACACTCATAATGACAAAAAATGGACAAAGATAAATTATTAGATTAAGATTTTCTAAAAAACCTACAGTAATTTTTCTAAAAGAAAAAAGCAAAGAGAATTGTATTAGGCAAGTTCTCCAGATAAACAGATCCAACTATCTATATCTTGTATATATAGATATGCATCTATATCTAACTATCTGTATATAGAATATAGATATAGATATATAGTGTATGTATATAAAATACTACATATTGGTTCTGTTTATATATATATATACACACACACATATGTATATGTGTGTGTATGTGTGTGTGTGTGTGTGTGTGTGTGTGTGTGTGTGTATGTTTGAGAGAGAGAGAGAGACAGGGAGAAAGGCAGAGGTTTGCTATAAGAAATCGAAGCACATGATTATGGAGACCAAGAAGTTCCAAGATCTGTAGTCAGAAAGATGGAGACCCAGGAGAGCCAACGGTGTAGTTCCAAGTCTGAAGGGCTGAGAACCCATAGAAGCTAATGATACAAATTTCAGTCTGAAAGCCAAAGGCTTGAGACCAAAGAAGAGCTGATTTTCCAGTCTAAGTCTGAAGGCAGGAAAAGACTAATATTCCAGCAGACCCAGTCAGGCAGGAGGGGTTCCCTGTTATTCATAAGAGGGTAAGCCTTTTATTTCTATCAGGCCTTCAACTGATTGAATGAGACCTTCCCACGTTAGAGAGGGCAATCTAGTTTACTCAGTCTACTCATCCGAAAACATTCTCACAGGTGCACAAAGAATGTTTGACCAAATATCTGAGTACATCACAGTCTAGTCAACTTGGCACATAAAGTTAACTATCATAAAAGTATATCACCGATGATGATGAAAATAAACTTCTCTGGTTAAAGAAGTATTTCTAAAAGAGCATAAGACCAAAATAGGGAGTGATAAAATCCAGTTAGTTCAAAAATAAGACTGATATTAAGAATTAAGTCATCTTTTCACACAGATGAAGAAAAGGTTGAGGATTTTGTTCCTTTGGATAATTCCTAGAATATATAATTTTTCTTCTCATTCATGCAGTTTTTGACAATTTCATACCAATTAATTCTTACTGACTGAGAAATTCCAACTGTCAGTGACTCCAGCGTCATCAAGGACTCTAAAATGTGACAAATATAAATAAATAATCAAACAGAGTGGTTTGTCTCATCAGGGTTACCTGCTGTTACTCTTGGTTATCTTTAATAAGTATCAAGGACTTGATTTTCAACCCCTTCTCATTCTAAAATACCTAGATTTATGCTACCATCTTTTAATATAAATTTTAAGTTAGACATAAAGACTCTATTTAGTCAGAATTCCCTTTTATTCCCATTTGTATTTACTCGTTGTATATCTCGTTACTCATTCTCTTTGTTAAAAAATTTGCATTGCTTGCTGCAAAATATTGCTGTTGTGAAAAGAGTATTAGAAAGTTGGAGCACATTGCTTCTAAAGGTTCTGTCATGAGTTAACCAGATAATCCAGAGAAGATATTTATTTTTCCCCTTTAAATATCATAGTTGCTTCATGTGCAATTGTAGAAAAAAAAATAAAAACAGAGTTTGGTATTAGGTAGGCCTTTCAGTGCCATCATTCCATGATTCCATGAAATAATTAAGTAACTAGATCAGGCTTTCTTTGTTAAATGCCGCCCATTTTTTTTTTACTACTGTCATATTACAGTGCTTGTACAATACACATTTCACTGTTCTAGGTCTCATAAGTTAGAGAATTTGAGAGCCAAATAGTCTCTATTCCTTTGCCTAAATATTAACCTTAGGCCACACAATTATTAGTGTCAGAACTAGAAATACAATCTAGATTTCCTAATTTATTGGTTTAGAACCCTTACCTCTTTTGCTATTTATCTAAAAAATATAATAATTAAAAACTATGTAAGCCTGAAAAATATTCTGAATTATCCTTTCCTCCCACGAGAACATTATAGAACATTATTAGTAGAGTCAATTAAAACATAGGTTACAAGGCATTTGTCATTTCACTTCTTACTTGCATCCTGGATGAACTCAGTATTCTTCAGCAATATTAGAATCTAAAAAGTGAAAGGTGAGAAATTGTATATTTTCTCATAAGAAACAATTCAGGAAATAAATCCAGGATAATATTCAACAGCACATAGCACACATACCTGCTGAGGCAAACACTGGTTTGTTTCAAAATACCGTCCAATTTAAAGCATATTACCTTCCCACTCTATATATTTATTTTATTATAAAAAACCTATTAGTGAATAATTATCTCACTCCCAAACAAAATCATGCTACTTTTATTAACTTTCATAGTGCTAGAATAGTAATAGTAATGGTACCAACACAATAGTGCTAGAAGCAAAACATCACCCACAAAATTAGGTGATGATTTTGGTAAGGGGGGTCTTAAAATCATGTCACTTTTGGGAAATATGCTTGTGAGGAGTACCACACCCTTACTCCAGTCTGTCAGACTTTTACTTAATTTCCAGTGCTTCCATAGAAACCTCACACACTCCTGTCATTCAGAACAGTGTTTCACCCACTTCTCCCCACGAAAACCAAAAATGCTTGGGCTTAGGCTTTTAGTCTTAAGCTGCTTTGATGGAAGGCAAGAATCTGGATCAGAGACCCTGCCATTTGCATGCCAGAGGAGGGCTTCCTCCATTCCCCCTTCACCAGACCCTTTTAGGGAACAGCCCATGTAGCAAAACATTCCAACTTCTCCTCATCCCCTCTGAACGTAATTTTCTATTTCCAGATTCTATTCTACCCTGGGGGAAACTGGGGTACAGAGTTTTCACTTTCCTCTCCACCAACATAATATCAGCCACCAATTTCTAATTTTCCCTAATAGTCACTCACCCTTCCTCAGTTGAAAAGCTTTGGAAAATTTATTTTATAATAAAGACAATTGAAGACAAAAAGATTCCCTTCAAATGACAGAAGCAAATATTTTTGAGACAGAAAAGTGATGAAAATGAAACCCGCTCCCAAAACTTTGTGCGACAGTTAATTTCTTCCTAAAATATTTATCTGCTGTCATGTGGGTACAACTGTGTTTTCAATAGTTCTAAAAGGGTAGTGTTTATCAATAAGATGTTCCTAAGTACTAAAACTAATTACACTTCATATTGCTAAATCTGGAAGTTGCTTTATTTTTTAAAAAATCTGGGGTTTCTATCTTTGCTAAATATGTGGTTTCCTTGCTGTCTGTATTTCATTTCCCTTGTTCATTTACAAAAGATAAACTAGTCACATTTTCCCCCTGGCTTTGCTTAGTTGTAATTTTTTTTGACCTTTCAAACAATTTTATTTTGAACTTTGATAATGGGAGACTCTGTCTTTAGGTTTACTCTGTTTGCTCTAATTAAAATTTTACTTAATCTAAAAATGCATCAACTAAAATTAAACTGACAAACTCAAAATACAAACACTGGGGTAAAAATTGTAGCAGAGTTGGTTACTACATTCTAACTCTTAAGTCATGAGTAAATAGGAATTGTTTTTTCCTTCACAGCCTCCTTTGTTCTCTAAAAAAAATGAATTGGCATCATGCCTCAGGTCTTTAGTGGTCAGATTAGGATCTTGTTCTAAGACTCTTCACTGAAGGAAGCTCCAAAGATTCTCAGGGAATGTCCTTCACTAACTTGAAGTGTTTGCTCTCCACTAACTATGTAGCACCTGTGTGCCGCCATCCAGCCTCAGGTTTCTAAGCAAAATAACCAAATGATTTTTCATATTAGTGCCAAAGTATCCCAGGAGTTAGATCTCTGCCCCAAGTGAAAGAAGAAGAAGCGTTAACTCAATATATAGAGTGCAGCCCTAAGTCAGGGACAAGGACTCTCTCTACTGCTACTGTTGTAGTACCAATGATTGACCAGAGTGGGCAGTTATACAGAACAAACCTCTGCATTTGGAAATGGAACAGAGAAGCAAAGAAACTACTTTCACTTGTATATATATCCAGAACCCAGAATTTTCGAGAATAAACAATAAAATCAGGCACCTGAAAGAAAAAAAATATAAACAGATGTCAATGCAAAATAGCACTCTCCTTATCCCTTATACCCTCCAACCAGAGAGAACCCCCAACCTTTGCTAACTGGCATTTCTGAGGTTCAAAGTATGGAGTCTGGGTACCCAGGGCTCTTCTATGCAAAGGATTGTGCCAGAAGATGGAAATAAGTCTTGGCTCTGACATCTGGGCAAGTTATTTCCCTTTCCTGAACTTGGATATACATATCTCAGGTCTATGTCACTTTCTTCTTCCTCTCCCATCTTGTCAGACTACAAAGAAAAGAATTCACATGTCTATTTGTATAGCACTTAAATTTTCTTTGATAAATCAAATATTCATAATTTCCTTTCAGTTTCAATGGCCACTTTTCTTTTTCTACTATACAATTCTCTTTTACTAGGGTTATTTCTGTTAGTCTAGAAGTTTACTTCTAAAACAGATTAGTCTAGAAGTTTACTTCTAAAACAGAATTTAGCAATAATTCATATGAATAGTATTTATTTGTTACAGATAAATATTGAACTGTGAAAAAGTTGTTTATGTAAGACTTGGGACTTACTATTTTCCAATCAATTCCAAATGATTTGATGGGTTTTATTTTTCAAGGATTCAAAAAAACTAGATGTGTAATAAGAGGTTGAAAATGTGTGTGTGTGTGTGTGTGTGTGTGTGTAAAATGACAGGAATGAGTAGAGTGATTCCCCATAACTGTATCAAGTCGCTGGAAACACAAGACTAAAATATTTCTCATATCTATATTTCCCTGTTTTTACCCACAGCAAGTATGGATGAAAGAGAAAAAGCAACACCAGGTAAGTAAATAAATCCAGAAAACATTGCTATCTAGTGCTATAAAGTAGGAAGATTATACCCTAATTCACCCACAAATGAGAATGACTTTAGTATTTAAAAGCAAAAAAAAAATGTTACTTTCTCACAAGTTGACCAAAATTTTTTTCTAAGTCCTTTCTCCTTCTAACAATAAAATGTAAATAATTAAACTAAAATATCCAAACCTCCATTAATAACTGAAATAAGAATATGACAGCCAGAATTTATACCTAAGAGTATAGGCAAGAAGGAGTCATTATAAATTTTTGAGAAGAAATGAATTTGAGAAGGGCCTATTGTTTTTTTAAAGACACATTTATTCAGCATCGTGATCAGACTATTACATTTAGCAATCAACAGCATGGGTGAAAAAAATCTACATTAAAATACTTTGTTTGATCAAAAGTGAACTGGATACAGAAAATGTGGTACATATACATGATGGAGTATTACACAGCCATAAAGAAGTACAAAACTATGGACTTCACAGCAAATTGAATGGAGTTGGAGACCATAATACTAAGTGAACTATCACAGAAACAAAGAACTGGATACCGCATGTTCTCACTTATAAGTGGGCCCTGAACATTAGTCGTATTAGCATAAGGGAGGAATTGGCAGTTGCTAGACACTGCTAGGGGAGGGAGGGAGGGAGGACTGTAGAAGGCATGTGACAACACAAAGTGTACCTGGTCTACTACCAAGGGGAGTGAGGGTCAGTTAGAAGCCCAAACTTCACTTGCATATATCCTACTTATGTAGTTAATCCTCACTTGTACCCCACATCTCTACAATAAAATGAAATAAAAATGTAAAAAAAAAAAACCTTTGTTGGAATGCTTTACACTTTCCACAGAACAGAAACTAAAATAACCTGTTATACAATTAGTCACAAATAGAGTCCTTGTTTCTTGCCCATACATATGAGCATTGTCTAAAACATATCTTCTTTGCAGCAGCTAGGGAGAAGGGCCTGTGCTTGAACCATTAGCCTGAAATCAGTCTCTTTCACCTTTATCTAGGTTTCAAGGGATATATCAAGACACTCTCCTAATTTAGGGTTAGCTTAGTATGTTCTCAACCACAGGGACATGATCTAAAGGCAAACGTTGGGATAAACCCAGAGAATTTCCCAAACATCATGCAACAAGTGCCCCAGAGAGTCTGAAACATTCCCTTTCTTTTTCCTTGCCCCATAACCTCAGAAGGGGTCACAATTATTCTTGGAAGTGCATTATACCCGTAAGTATGTACAGGGTGCCATGTTTGCGAGTTGAGTGCCCTCAAAGCTGCTTATCACTACTAGCCATGTCATCTCAGCAGCTCACTTCACATTCTCAGATTTTTTTTATTAACCTGTGAAGTAAAGGCAGGAGGACTAAGAGAGTTAAGGTCTTTTCCAGCTGCAAAGTTCTAAAATTCTATACTTTCTTGGGTGATAAGGTAAGAGGATGAACGAAAAAGCCTTGATCTGGCTTTGTAGATTCTAGGCTATATTGATTTCTGTTCGAAGTCATTTATTTGTGAAATTTGTGGAACTGTCTAGACAGTGATCAACCCACAAAATTATCTGTGTGCATATTTCATCTTGGGATTTTTAAAATACTATACCCAGTTTTTACAGCTAATGCTATAATTCAGGATTGCTTACTTTCTTCATTTTTAAAGAACTGTTTTAAGTTGAAAAGAAAATGTTAAAACACTAGCTCTCAGTGGGCTAGAAAATAATACTATTAATTTCCTTCCTTCTTTTCTACAAGGAAACTATAAGCAAATGTCAGTATGTTTACTCACAAAAATATTAAAGATTTTTGAAATTAGTAAAGATTTATATTAGAAAATATTTAAATTTTCATAGTAAACTGAAAAGAAGAAAGCTAATTATAATCTATAAAGCTCTAGCTTTATAGCTTTCTACAAATGTCACTTGTGAACATATTTCTACTTAACTGAATTCTTTTTCTGAAGTCAATTATTTAAATGTATTTTATTGAACAGTCAGCAATAAAAATGATTGACTCTTTGATTTTGAATCTCAGAATCATTAACTATATAAAAAGCTCTAAAATAATCAACTAAAATGTAACATCAGATTATATATTTCTGGAGGGCAAATACCATGTGGCATTATCTTTTGTATGGTTCAAAGAATCTAACACATAACCAAGCAAACATCAGATGCTTCACAATGTGCTGTGCACTAAGTTGAAATTCTCTGTTATTTTGCTTATCCACAAAAAATACATCTTACGCACTAGTTACTTACTGCAAAGGTGTATATTACAGTCTGTTGTCAGTGTCCTGACTAGGACAAAATTCTTTCCAGTTGATTTAAGAGAAGCAACTTTGATAAAGTTATGAGTACAGAGGTACAGTTAAAGGAACAAAGGATGACGACTGCAGACCTGCAAAAAAGAACTATTATGACTTCAGCTTAAGGAGGAAAATAAGAAATATTATTTTAGGGGTTACAGCAATACCTAGAGTCCTGGAGAAGAGGTCACCCAGTGAGAAGTGTAGACCTGGAAGGATACAACCACTGCCAGAAAAGTGACACTGAAAGAAAGAGGAGGAGGAGAAGAAGACATGTCCAGAGTTTTCTCTTCTGTGTCCTGATATGAAGATCCCATTCTATGCTCTGGTTGCTTACTGCAAAAGTGTACACTGTAGTCTGCTGCCAGTGTCCTGACTAGGACAGAATTCTTCCCAGTTGATTTAAGTGAATACACTTTAGAAGTTATGAGTTCCAGAGTTGTAGGTACAGTTGAAGTGATAAGCAAAGGATGTTGATGGCAGACCAGCAAGAGACAGGAACTGATATGTCTCTTTGAGCTTAAGAAGATGGGGAAGAGCCAGGTCGGTGGCTCAGCTTGTAATCTGGCACCTTGGGAGGCTGAGGTGAGTGGATCGCCTGAGCCCGCGTGTTCGAGACCTGCCTGGGCAACTTGGTGAGACCTCATCTCTACAATAAATCAAAAAATTAGCCGGGCGTGGTAGCGCGCGCCTGTAGTCCCAGCTACTTGGAAGGCTGAGGCGGAAGGAT
>CAUYQG010124935.1:0-13216 GCA_963574415.1 Tarsius wallacei | reverse complement strand
TAAGTCAAAAATTAGCCGGGTGTGGTAGCGCGTGCCTGCTACCACACCCGGCTACTTGGAAGGCTGAGGCGGAAGGATCGCCGGAGCCCAGCAGGTCGAGGCTGCGGTGGCCGGGAGCGGCCACTGCACTCCAGTCTGGGTGACAGAGTGAGACTCCAACTCAAAAAAAAAAAAAAAGTGGGTAAATGACATGAACAGACGTCTCTCAAAAGAAGATATAAATGGATAACAAACATTAGAAAAAATGCCCAACATCACTTATTAACTGAAAATGGAAATTAAAACCACAATGAGAATACCACATTTGGGTGTGGGACAGTGAGGAGGTGGGATTGGCAGTAGTGGGAAACTGCCGGGGGAAGGCGGGGCACACCTCATCAACAAGGGTACCTGCACAATGATTATTTGTATACCGAAACCTGAATTGTACTCCACAGTTCTAAAATAAAAAATTTAAAGGTGAAAAAAAAAAAATAGAGTATACCACTTTACACCAGTCAGAATGACCATTATTAGTAAATAAAAAAACAATAGATGCTGCGTGGATGCAGAGTAAAGGGAATGCTTGTGCAGTGTTGGTGTAAATTAGTACAACCTTTATGAAAAGTGGTATGGAGATTTCTCTGAGAACTAAAAGTGGATATATCATTTGATCCTGTGATCCCACTACTAGGTATCTACGCAAAGGAACAGAGGTCATTATATAACAAAGACACCTGAACCCACATGTTCATGGCAGCACAATTCACAATTGCAAATATATAGAATCAACCTAAATGTACATCAGCTGATCAATGGATAATGAAATGTGATACACACACACACACACACACACACACACACACACAGTATAGAGTACTATGCAGCTATCAAAAAGTATGAAATAATGTCTTTTGCAGCAACTTGGATGGAATTGGAGAACGTCATCAAAAGTGAACTAACTTAGGAACAGAAAGCCAAACGCTTATGTTCTTACTTATAATTGGGAGCTAAACGAAGGATACACAAAGATGCAGAGAATGGTATCATGGACACTGGAAACTCAGAAGTGAAGGCAGGGCTGGAGGGACAAGAAATCGCCTATTATTGGGTACAGTGTACACTGGTAGGGGTGGTGTGTACACTCAAAGCTCAGACCAAAACTATTTGTAATCCCCCGAAAACTTTTTTTTTTCCCCTTAATGAGTAGGAGTCTCACTCTGTCACCCAGGTTGGAGTACAGTGGCACGAATACAGCCACCGCAGCCTCAACCTGCTGGTATCAGGTTATCCTTCCGCCACAGCCCTCCAAGTAACTAGAACCAGAGGCGTGTACCACCATACCCGACTAATTTTTTTTATTTATTGCAGAGACAAGGTCTCATCAAGTTGCCCAGGCTGGTCTCGAACCCCTGGACTCAGGCAATTCTCTTGCCTCCACCTCCCAAGGTGCTGGGATTACAGGCATAAGCCACCGTGTCCAGCTCTTCCAAAGCTATTGAAATTTTTTTTTAAATGTAAATAAAAAATGCACAAGAAGGTAAATTAAAGATTGATGGTAATTAACCCCTTTGGAGAAATGAAATTGGATTGTAGACAAAGACTCATGGAGATCTTTGCCACAGGGTAGTTTTGAAAATTTGGGAAACAAATTGTTAGTTGAGACTTTTGAGTAGTTGAGACTTTTTCAGCTACTTGGAAGACTTGAAATTTGAATACAACTGTTAGTTGCATTAAAAAAAAAAAGAAAAATTTAATGATTTTTCTCTTTTTGAAGTCAAAGGCAGGTACTCTACTGAGAAGGAAAGTTAGGCAGATATGCAACTGACTCAGTCACTGGAGGGAGCATAGTGTCAGTGAACTGGAAACAGAAAAATATTCACTATAGAATTCAAGGCCCAGCTGAAGATAGAGAGCTAGGATTCATAGTAAAATTATTAATATCCATTTTGATTTTTCTCTAATAAATTGTGGTAGTCCATGTGTAGAAACTAGAAAAATAGATCATGGGGTTTAACCAAGATTAGGGATTAACAAAGTAGTTATAGTAAACAGAAAAGTTGATGAGAGAGTCTAAGTTGCTTGTAAAAAAAATCTAGTTGAAAATAACCATAAAGGAGTGTGGTGTGGGTTGAAACAGGTCAAGTCAGTCTGAGGAAAATGTGAATCAGAAAGTGTATTAGTTATCTATTGCTATGAAAAACTAAACGAAAACAAAATAAACTTTTTAAATTTCTTAGTTCCTTTGGGCCAAAATTGGGGAGGGACTTGGCTAAGTGGTTCTGGCTCTCTCTCTCTCTCTCTCTCTCTGTCTCTCATAAGATTGTAATCAAGATATGTTCTGGTGCTCAGTCATCTGAAGATATGACAGAGGATGGAATACCTGCCTCTGACATGACTTACGTTGTCGACAGGAGACCTCAGTTCTGCATGGCCCTCTCCATAGGACTGCTTGTTGAATATCCCTACCATATGGCAGCTGACCTACCCTGCATCAAATGTCTCAAAAGAGAGAAGAATGAAAGCCCCAATGTCTTATGACTAGTTTTGGAAGTTCCGCCCAGTCATTTCTGTAGTACCTTACTGGTTACACAGCTCAAGTATATTGAGTGCAGGAGGGGACATTCATCAGGTCCATCTTGGAGGCTGGCTACTGTAGAAGGAGACCTGGAAGAACTGACATCTAGTAAGAACTTGCCCTGACATCTAGTAAGAACTTGCATATACTTTAATTCTTGTGATAATTTTATAGGGACATATTATTTTTGCATTTTAATAATGAGCAAATAGAAGCTTTAAGAACTTAAATATTGCCCAAGATTTTATAACCATTTTACCCAGCCTTGGGTTCCAGATCAATTAGACTTTTCCAATAATACTTCATCATTTGGATAAAATATTATATAGTGGTTTGGTATGTCTACTTTGGAGATGTAAGATAGCTTGAAAATTAATTGGTATAGTTTATAGAAATTATCACTGCAGTCAAATGAGTAGTAAGTCAATACTTACTGGCTGTTTTTATTGTCATATTATTTGTTATTTAAGAACTAAAATAAGTTAAAGAAGTGAGTATAAAAACCATGCTTGACAGAAAAATTAACTGACAGAATAAGAGGTTATGGTTATTCAGAGACATTTGGATGTGTGGATGGATTTTTAAATCAAAGGTATATTAATGCTTAAAAGTGGCTAAAGTGAGTAGAAGAGGAAGGCTTCAAGAGAACCATTAGATGGAATGCCGAAGCCGTCAGGAATGGTGGCAGGGAACAAGACTGCAGGCCAAAGTCTGAAATAATTGAAGACAATGCTATATTCTTTATAAAGACGGTTCAAGATTTGTCTAAGGATAATGTGACGAAACATATTTAGGGTGAGAATGTAAACAGCATTTTAAATTTTAACCTTTTTGGTTTCTTGAGTGTTAATTAATGTAAGCCACATTTTTACCTAGTAAATATAGAAAACCAAGTATTTTCTTAACAGTAATTGCACATTTATACAAAGGTATATAATACTGCTTAAACTTGCTTTATGTTCTGAGCTCTCTGCTCTCTATACACTTTTGGACATACTTGTTTTTTCCTATATCTCCATTAGACTGTAGTTCCTCCAGGGCAGAATGTTTCATTTATGATTGTCCCACAGTACCTAGCAGAATACTCTGAGCACAGTAAGGCATAGTAAATATTACATAAACTAGTAGCTGGTCAGCTCATACTTTTCTACCTACTGTGAAATCCAGGAGAACAGGCTGTATTCATACTGGAATGTGCTCATTTAAGTGATAAGAAAAGTATGAGCTTAATTAATTAAATTTATGAATGCTTTCTTTCTGTAGGCCATGGCACAGTTGGTGGGAATGAAGGATATGAGGTTCTTTTTTCAGGCTCCATACTCCTTTCGTTTCAGAAAGCAACAGTTGAAGAACCTAGCATGTGCCAGTAACTTTCTTAGGCATGGGATCCAAAGAGAACCAGGAAGAGGAGACAGAATTATACACATCATTTAAAGTCTACAGCTTACATTAGGACTTACTTATACATTCTGTGGGTTTTGACAAATGTGTAAATACCTACCTACCGTTATAGCATCATACAAGATAGTTTCACTGCCCTAAAAACCTGTGCTCCTTCTATTCATTCCTCCTTCCCCCCTCCACCCCTGGCACCCACTGATCCTTGATCGGAACCACTCGTCTCCACAGTTTTGCCTTTCCATATCATACAATTGGAATCATACAGGATGTAGCCTTTTTAGATTGGCTTCTTTCATTTAGCAGTATGCATTTAAGATTCCTTTATCTCTTTTTGTGGCTTGATAACTCATTTCTTTTTACCATGGGATAATAAACATCAGTGTGCAAGCTTTTGTGTGGTCATAAGTTTTTCTCTTTTTTGGGGTAAATACCAAGGAATGTAATTGCTTGATCATATGGTAAGAAGTTGTTCAGTTTTAGAAACTGCCAAACTGTCTTCCACTAAACAGTGTTGCACTAATCATTTTTATTATACTTTGGTACGTTTTAAGAGTTGTAACAGTGGAGGTAATAAGATGGGGGTATCATAGTTAAACCAGAGGAGGCTAGAACTAGAGCAGTCATGAGGGAAGCACTGACACATCTAAGGGACAAGAACAAAACTGTCAAAAAGATCAAGAAAATGTCAGCATCAAAATTGGCAGCCTGAGACTTGAAAGGAAATTTCAGAGGCAATAGCAGAGGACTCTTCAAAAAAAATACTATCTCACTAATGCACTTACAGGCAGAGGACACCAATACCTTTGAAGCAGGACGCAACTCAGAAGAGTTGAACTCTAAAACATTTTGTGAATAACCAATTTATTTCATTTTTGTTTTCTTTTTTACGTATGTACAATACTTAACACAGTCTATATCTAAAAAGTTTGATAGCTTTTTCAATCAGTATAAAATTAAAATTCTGCATAAGCTAGCATTTTGTTATAATTGTTTTGCAGCTTTTTCATTTCTTAGCAGTACATAGATCTTAGACCTAAAAAAAAGAATATTTTATTAGACATGATACATTTATATATGTTCAGTGGTCATTGAGCCCTGGAGCTGCCACTGCAATTTTTAAATATTCTGAACATAGTGCCTTTACCTAGAAGAAGGCAACCTGGGCTAAATTTTAGTTCCTATGCCTTCACCTAAGTTATATTAGGTCAGTGCTATTAGTTATCTCCTTCTAATCAAAAGATCTGACAAATATTTACATCCTTGTCAGATGTATTTGACAACATTTGATTACTTGATAACACTTTTCAAAGCATGGTGCCCATGGAGAAGAGAAATAATTAAATAATTAAAAGATATTGAGATAATATTTCTTAAGAAGAGGACCACTTTAATATCAATTTCTTCTTTTATACCTAGTAATACTTACCTTTGCATCTCAAATTCACTAAGTCTCCAAACATTTATCCATCTTCTAGAACTATTGAACCTTATAACTAGGGTTGTTTAAATGATCTGACTCAAGGTTCATTTAAAGAAAAAAAAAGTAGCTGGATTGGAACTGTCAGCTTCTGAGCTTCCAGTCCCTTATCCCCACAGTCCATACACCATTAGCTATTTTAACACTCGAAAAAGTTTCATCTGTTTTTCAGGCCATATGCCAGTGAAATCAAATATGGTACACAGAAAGACATCTTTCCTGTTAACATGAGAGAGAGAGAGAGAGGAAGAGAACAATTAGATAATGCAGTAATGTTTTTAGATGTGTACATAAGAAGCTCTTTTTATAGAATATGTTTTTAAAATTACTTGACATCAGCATGTGTAAGTTAAACAGAATTTAGTTCTCAGTAGTTTCTTCCTTTAGAGCTGTCTTTCCAAGAAGGATGATTAAGTGAAATATAAACACCACATGAAAAGTATACTGGCTTTCAAACATTTTAGTGATTTGTTCTTTTAAATAAACAGCTGATTGTTTTTACCTTTAGTGAGCATACAGTATCTCCTTAAGATCATTACATAACAAAAAGTAAAGTTTAAGTGTTTTAATATATTGATACAGTCCAAATGCTTCAGTAATAGTTCTAACTTAGATATTGTTTAAATGTAACTCTTGTTAGACTGTAAGCCAGAGCCAGTACTCTGTCCACGCTATCCAGAATGATAAAGCAATGCCATATAGTAGATAAAAGTCACTGTTTCATTTTTTAAAAAACAAATCCCAGCTCTTTGGGAGGCCGAGGTAAGAGGATCGCTTGAGCCCACGGGTTCGAGACGAGCCTGGGCAACATGGTGAGACCTTGTCTCTACAATAAATCAAAAAATTAGCTGGGCGTGGTAGCCCGTGCCTGTAGTTGCAGCTACTTGGAAGGCTGAGGCAGAAGGATTGCCGGAGCCCAGCAGGTTGACACTGGGGTGGCCATGAGCATGCCACTGCACTCCAGCCTGGGTGACAGAGTGAGACTCCAACTCAAAAAACAAAACAATGTCTCACTTTTCACAGGATGTGAAAATCTGGAACCTGGCACCTTGGGAAAATGAGTTATTAATGGTTGAGTTTGAAGGACCCTCTTACTCTCATGCACATGATGGCATTTTTTAAATACAGTAATACACTATTTCTTAATCCATGCCTTTTAAATATTGCTGTTTCTAAAGTTATAGAAAATACCCGGAGATAGAGTTTAAGGGGTTATACTGACAATCTTAAATGTGTTTATGTTGCTTTTGTTGATATTAAATTAATTATCAGTGTTATAAGGAGGATATTCTTCATGGAAGAATATGAAAGAATTAGCTAAGACTTCTGGATAGACATTTATCCCTCTCTTTGTGCTTTTTATTGCAATGCATTGCTAAAAGTGGCTTAGGGTATAAGCAAATTACTTCATTTTGATTCTAGATGCTGAGCTCCTAATAGCTTTTAAATTTATACAGTTTTTGTTTAGCTGTCAAAACATTTAATTATATCATGCCCAAAGGTGTAAAGCTGTCAAATAAATCCGAGTTTCAGCATAAACATTTGCTAAGTTACATGTGCTACTTACACTGTGGTTGTTCCCGGACAGCTTGTGAACCTGTTTTGGGGGGAGGGGTATGTCGAGGAACATTAACTCAGCAGGTACAGAACAACATTGGCCCAATGAATTGATGATGACTTGTAAAACAGCAGGTAGTAATGCCCCCAAGTCTTTGTAATTCCTCTCTTTATAAAATAAAGCAGGCAAGAGAGTGTGGTAGATTCTTTGGCTCAATTTGCACTGTAAGAAAGCTGTCTTTTTACAAAAATATGTACTCTTTCTTTACCTCAACCATATTCTTTCCTTGTTTTCTCTTCAAAAGCAAATGTGCCCCATTCACACTTTATACCCTTCTCCCTTACTCTAATATCTCTTGCTTTATATAGAAAGAATGATTCCAGTGGCACTTATAAATAAAGTTTTGTAATTGATCAATAGTGAATTATTATAAGTTTAAAGTTTTCTATGTAAAGCATTTTTAAAGATAGGAAAAATTTTTAAATGTTAATTTACCCTCTATCTGATTATTCCATAAATAAAAATTTTTAGTATTTGATGACATTATTTAGAGGTAGATTGTTAGCATAAATACTAATGCAGACTTCACTAATGCAAAATTCACTAAGAGGTAGGGGAGTAAAGTAAATTAGTTCTACTTTGAAGCTTTTATTTTCTTCCCCTTTCAAAATGAATGGGAAGGCCCTTGAGAGGCCCTTGAATGAAAGCTGCTTTTCATTAGTGCTACCAAATACCTACTTGAAAGAGTTGAGTTCTAACTGAACACCCACACAAGAGAAAGGGAAAGCTTCCTTTTTCTACTGGAGGACCATCAGCTAAATAGCTCTTGGCTTCTCTTTTCCAATCAGGTGGTTTCACATCAGAGTTAATTACTCCAGTCATTTATTCTAATCACCCTCTTCTTATGGCTAGCTGCATTCTGTCATGGGGTGGCATCGTTTGAAGCCAGTTAAGTTTGAAAACCACTGCAGGGTACTTGAGGCTCATTAGTGAGGCCTATCCATGCCTGGCTTTGGATTTGCTCCCTGATTAACTCTGCATCTCTTTGCCTAGCTCCCTCCTCCCACCATCTACCAGCCCCCACTCCTCAAGCAGTCTCTCTGAAACAGGAATGTTTCAATTAACTCTTGCCATGCTGTTTGTCTTTTCACCTACATATTTAAGAAAAAATTTAGTGCTTATATTGCTACTAACATATTTGATAGATTCTAGCCTTGTAATGGCATTTTATGAGTGGAACTTAACTGCAGTGGTATACATCCTACAAAGAAGAGTTATCTTTTTGAGCAACAAAGGAGGAAAATGGTGGTCTCAGAATGAATATAGTTATGTCCTTTATCCAATTCTCCTAACCTAATAAAGGTGGTGATCCCAACTCATATTTTACAGTACTCTAGTGTGTCTCACCAGCTGTCATAGGAGTTGTCTGAAACGCTTTAAAAAAAGTCTCAAAACACATTTTTTTTTCTTTGACGTTGTTTCTTATCAGTTATGGTCTTTTCATTTAAAAGCATTTGTCAAATGGTACATTTAAGAGACGTTAGAATCACAAAATCATATACTGTTTATGCCGTACCTTTTAAAAAAATCAAAGAAAAATGTGTAATCAGCATTTTGAATACTTAGTTTGAACAAAGTTATAGCATCAAAGTATTTAAAATATTTTCCAAAAATTAACAACATATAAACTAGTTATGTAGTTAAATGAAAATATTTAATTAGGAAATAGGAGACATTTTCTCTGTTCTTTCTGCACAGTAGTTTGATTTAAAGAAATCATATAGCTCATATGTCAAAACAAAATACAGAAATTAAAATACATAAAATCACATTTTTATTTGTTGCTAACACCTATAGGTGTTCAGAAATTAGCAGGATGAACTCTTATTATTAACCATTCCTAAAATAGTTTTTTGTTTGATGGGTTGCTTCTTTATCAAAAATCTTTGAATTTAGCAACTAATATGTTGGTATTATCTATCTTTCTTTGAAGGCTGTTTTGTTTAATTTTGATTTTTTAAATCTCCAAATGAATATGCAGTTAAATTAATTAAAAAGAGGCCTAGAATATAAATTTCTTACTCTGCTCAATAAATATTTATCGTCTACTATTGTGCTTAGTTCCAAGGATGCATGTAAAATCTGTGCCTTCCAGGAATTCACATTCTACCAAGTAAAACAAACAAGCAAACAAAACTGTAATACAAAGTGAAAGTATTATAATAGTTTTAAAAGATGTGTGTCATAGCAAAAAAATTGAAAGAGCAGTAAGACCTGTAAATTAAGCCTCAACTACACTTCAGATTTAGTGTACACTCAGCAGTACTTATTACCAGCGTTTCTAAATGACATATGTGGAAACAAAATTAATTCTTATTATGTAATGGCTTCATATTTTTAGAGTTTTTACAATGCAGCTTTGGCATATACCATTCCACATCAGATTTTTTAAAAGGATGTATTGTGGTTAATAACATGGCTTTAGGAGACAGAAATCTGAATTCAGGTCACAACTCAGACATTTACTAGCTGTGTGACATCAGGCAGTTTACTTAGGCATTCTTAACTTTATTTGTAAAGCAGCTTCTAAAAATGTAGTCCTTATCTTTATCTCATAGGATTATTGTGAGGATTAAATAAAATAATCCATTTAAAACATTTAGCATAAAGCTGGGCACATCATAAGCACTCACTAATGTTAAGTGCTGCTGTTATTATTATTGTATTATTGTTGTTGTTTAGTTGGTCAGTGCATTTCCCCCAACTTGACCTCCAGTGGCATTTTTAGAGCATTTGTCAAGTGTATTATTGATATCATTTGCATCCATCTTCTGGACATTGTTGAAGAAAAAATAAAACCTTGAAAAATGATACTTTAATATCCACTTCACCTTTTTTCCTTCCCAAGTAATCACCCTACCTCAAATTTGATTGTATGGTTGACAGCTGCAAACATCTCATTTGCAGTGGCTAGTAATCACAGAAATTCTTCACATTTTCTGTAACTCTGCCAAACTAGCACCGTATCAACCAGATAAACTTTCTATGGTCAGTTTCATGCTTCTTATACAGTCCTTTAAGATCATAGTCTCTAAGCACAGACATTAAATTGTGCTAAATCACAAGAATTTCTTAAATGCTGTTCATTCATTCAACATACATTTATTAGGGGCCTACTGGATAATTAGGTCTGTGATCACAAAATTAGAAGACTGTGACACCTGCCCTTTGGGGCTGCCATTATGAGCAGCAGACAGACATGACAGTAACTAATTAGAGAAATAGATTAAGTGATATAGTAATTCATTCAAGAAATATTTTGTGAGTGCCTACATCATACTAATCATACAGCAGTGAGAAAGATGGTACATAATACCTGCCCTTTTGAGATGTATTGTTTAATGGGGAAGATGGACAATAAATTTTTAAAAAACTAAGCAAATAAATATATACATTTGTGACAATATATAATGTTATGTAACAAATACCATGAAGGAGTAAAGGTAGCCAGGCTACCATGAAAACATTAACATTTTATATATTCATAAATATATATTCTGAGACCAAAAAGAGGGAGTGCCTCATTCTGGTTCTTGGGAAAGCTGAGAAAGGCTTAACTGAGGAACCCACATTTGGTCTAAGTCTTTTAAGAATGAGTAGGGGTTTGCCAGGGAGGAAGATGGTAGAAAGCCATGACAGATGTAAGAAGCAGTGTGAACACAAATACTGAGGCTGCAGTACAGTACATGAGCTAAACTCAGTTGAGATGGTAGAGTGCAGTGTGTATGTGAGAGAGAACTGTGGGTCACGCATATGGAGAGAGAGGGCTGGAGGAAGATTATGTGAAAAATCTTGAATGCCTTGTGAGTAGTATTTCTTTGGGGAAGTGGTGCTCAGAAGGTGACTCCTGAACCAGCAGCATCAGTATCACCTGAGATCTGTTATAAAATCAAATCCTTGGACTGTGCCCCTGTTCCACTGCAAAAGAAACTCTGTGGGTAAGAGACCAGCAATCCGTGTTTTACCAAGTTCTTCAGGGTGATTTTGGTGTATGTAAAAGCTGAAGATCTACTGCTTTAGGGAAAGGAGAGCTGTTGAAGAGTTTTAGGGAGAGCAGTGACTTGTCCAGTTTTGGATAGCAATTAGTGTGGAGGAGGGATTGAAGAAGGAAATTTTAGAGATAGAAAGAACAGTTTGGATACAGTTAGAGTAATATAATTGAACCAAGATGTAATGCAGCATGGAAACAAAAGTAGTCAAAGTAGAAGGAAAATAAAAAGTGAATTTGGAAGATAATTAGGAGGCTTACTCTCTGATTAGATAGGTTTTGGGAGGAGAGGAAAAAGAAGAGGACAGCCACATTTCTGAGTTGGCTGACTGGGTGAAGGACCCAGCCCTCACCAAAAAAGCAAGAAAGGAAGCAAATGTGAGAGGAAAAGCTATTCATTCCATTTTTCGTATGCTAAGTTTGAGCACACCAAAAGACGTAGTCTAATGGGCAGTTGACATTTAAAAATTGAAATTCTGGAGAGGGTAATAATTGTCATTTGAAGCAATTGAAGTCAGCCTGAGACCAAATTGTGAGGAGAATGAACACTGAAGAGGTAGATAGGTGAAAAGGAAGTATATTAAGGAAGTGAGATGGAGAATCAGAAATGTGGAAAGAGAATCTGAGAGAGGGTGTCAGTCAGGCTAGGAGAGAAAGTTCGAAAGAACATCAATGTGGGTACCTGATCTCAGTGGAAGACCCAAACTTTACCTGTACGATGACCACTTATGTACCTCACCCTGAATTGTACCCAACATCTTTAAAATAAAAAAAAGGAAAGAAAGCATAATACAGAGAGGTGAAGTGAGAAGACAGAAGCATCCATTGGAGTCAGACAGATATCTTTGCAAAAACGACTTCAGTGGTGTGCTTATAACAGAAAGAGGAGATACTAGCTAAGAAGTGAAAGGGAGGTGAGGAAACATAAATTTTAAAAGCACCAATTCTTTCAAGAAGCTCCTATTATTGATCTCCTATTGCCTATGTAATCATGGCTTCATAAAAATAGTTAAATAACCCAGACCCTATTAACTAGTCATTTTTCCACTGATAATTCAGAAAAAGTAAAACCCCCAATTTTTTGTGACTTGGGAAATTATAAAGTGCTATTACAGATGTTAAAAAAATTTCTAGGAGTGGACAGAGACTCGTTTATCTGCTGTTAAAATGAGGTGATTTTTATGAGGTTTATGAATATATCTACATCATGTGCAGATTTCATATATCTGACTTTCAGCAAAGATTATGTCCCCTATGCTAAGTTGTAGTCTGTGACTATTTGTAGTTCTTAAAGTACACAGCTGAAAAGCTGAGTAACCAACATGTAAGAATTCTAACCAAAGACCTTTCAGGATGGAAAGTTTACAGATGATAACTTAGTAGAATTAGCCCTTTTACCCTTATTGTTTAGAGGGTAGTCATAGTGCCATCTTTCAAACTCTGCCACATTTCTGCAGAAATCTAGAAGTGGCTGAAGAATATACAATGTAGAACACTATGTCTATTTCACACTTGAAGATACTATATTTCTATTGTCCTAAGTTGCAGCTATTCTTCATGGCACTGAGAATTGTAATGACCTCTTCAAAACTGCACTGAAGGTCATTTTAGTCTAGCAGGTACTTTGTGTTTGTAAGGTTTATCTTCATTTTCAGTAGGATAAGGTGTATCTTAAAAGTATTAAGTATTGTTAACTCATCCATTCTATTTTGTATCGAAATCTAGATGCAGATTCAGTATTTAGAACTAAATAAAGCTTCACTGTCCGATTTATAACCACTAAGTCACATGTGGCTATTGACCACTTGAGATATTGAAAATATTCAATATTCACAGGTGGTTAATTGAGAATTTTAGATTAATATTTTAATTACTTAGGTATATATTTTAATAACTAGTTTATAGTGCAACAGGAATTTGCAATCCTCAAAATTAATTTTCTAAGGATACTTTACTAATTTTTTTTTTTTTTTTTTTTTTTTTTTTTTTGAGCTGGCGTCTCACTCCGTCGCCCAGACTGGAGTGCAGTGGCCGCTCCCGGCCACCGCAGCCTCGACCTGCTGGGCTCCGGCGATCCTTCCGCCTCAGCCTTCCGAGTAGCCGGAACTACAGGCGCGCGCTACCACGCCCGGCTAGTTTTTGATTTATTGTAGAGATGAGGTTTCGCCTGCCCAG